>PVKH010048832.1:0-10212 GCA_004027955.1 Chaetophractus vellerosus | reverse complement strand
TGGATGAACATGCATAGCTAGTTATATAATTGTCTGATTAGTATGTTCAGGAAATCATGCTTGCACATACATTGCATGGTTAGAAAAGGGGAAGATAACCCTACCCCAGGCTGGAAATTTTCCTATGTTTATTAAGCAAGTTGAGGTGAGGACATCCAGGGTCTTCTTCTGTGCAGGTCTGGCCAACCAGTTGAAGCTGGACTTCATACTTCATTGCTTCAACAGGATATTCTCAACCACAAGAAACACAATCTGGCACCAAAAGAGGGTTGCATCTCATTACCTTCTAATTTACATATAATTCTTTCCTTTGTATCCTAGCAACAGGATAAAACAGGTTACCTTTAGGTATTTGGTCATCCTACATCATCAGAACCTGTAGAGGGGTAACTCTGGGGCTTCCAGAGCCTACATTTGTGACAGGAGAGAGAAGAGAGGAGAGAAGACATCCCACCTTCATTTAACCTTCACAGTCCTGAATCTCTGGGTGCAGTTCCTCCCCAGACTGTCAGGGCCAGATGAACCACAGACAATGGAGATAATCCCTTCAATTACACATGAGAAAATTGAGGATCAGAAATGAAAGGATGTACCAATGTTCACAAAGTGAGGCAGAAGTTTTATCTAGCCCCTCTCTCAAGCCTTTTCATATCCTAAGCCAAGGTTAAAGATGACATAGCAAATGTATTCTTCTTCCTCCATCCTACAGGAGTTTGGGCTCTGATCCCCCATGATCATAACCAAGCTTTGTGTGAATACAGCTACAAATATCACCAGAACACATCAGAATTTTTCTTCCCCTGAACTTTTGCAACTTGGGAGATAGAACTTTAATAAGAAAATAAAATTACTTAAACAAAATGCTTTCAGCCCCATGCCAATTGCCCTTGGTAAAGAAGCTTCATGTCCTCCATAGTCGACACTTCCCTTCCCACACATGACAGTCAATCATCCAATGGCCTGCTGGGCATAGCCCAACACACCTTTTCAGATGTGGCCTACCAGTCAGGCATACTCTTCCCAAAATACCCACCCCACCAACTGGACAATACCTGAAGAGTCTTTTCTGGTATCAACTCCCCCAGGAAGCCTGCCTGGATTTGTAGCCCTGTAGAGGGGTGCATTTCCATGGTATCATTATAGCCTTCCTCATCTCTGTACCATCATTTGCCAGGTCATCATGATGATCCCTACTGCCACCCCAGCTCTAAGCACTAAGAGGGCATGGACCATGCCTGCCTAGATGACTGGCACACAAGGAACACTGTGTAAATGTCTGTTGAATGCCTGTATAAAGAGGAGGTAGTTTAAAGCCACCAGCATAGGCCTGAGTGCAGTACCACCCTGAGACCTGAGAATACATCCTTGTAATCCATCTGCCTGGCCCTTCCCACCTCCAGGTCAGGAGGAAATGCAGCCTCCCATAGCATTGAAAGAATAGCACTCAGCCTAAGTATGAATGGTTTCGGGTTCTGATCTGCTGGAACCTGAAGCAGCTACTTGACCTCTATTTTTCTCATCTTGTGAATGGAGAAAATTTGTGAGGCTCACTGGGAAAATTCTCCTCACACAGACTCTCAACACAGACAGGTGCTCTTATGACACAGGTAGCAAACTGATTTGAAGGTAACATTGTTTTATATCATCCCAGAACTTCAAATTCTACTTTTAAAGCTGAGAAGCTTTTTGTGCTGGAAACTCTATTGTATCATCTCTTCCAACAAGTCACTGAGAACGTGGAGCCCCAGTCTGAATGCTTGTCTCCAACCCTCCTGCTGCTTCATGCTGCTGACACTAAGTGCATCTTCCTCTTGTGACACCCCCCAACCAGTGTGATAGTGAATCATCCTTGAGTACAGATGAGGCTTTTACCATGAGCCCATCCAGACACACCTGAGGAGTTGGAGAAGACCTTGGTCCCATATCCCAGAAGGCAACATGTTCTCTATTATTGGCTTCTTGGCCATGTGCTGTGCCTTCAACACAACATCATAGGTCCTGGGCCTGAGGTTACAAAGGTGATACCCTGCTCCCCCATGGAATAGTGGCAACATGGCCAGCTACAAATTGGGTACCTAGCCTCAGTTTGCTTCTCTGAAATGTGAGGCAGCAAGAGGACAAACTTTGCAAACATATTGTAAGGAGTAAATCAGATAAGCAATGGAAAGTTTCATCTCATATCTGGTTCTCTGAGAAGGACTATTGGAGAGCAGAGGGCTTTTATTTTTTAATCATATCTTCCTTTTCCCTATGAAGAAAATCTCAGCTGAAGTCTTCATGGTCTGCTTGTCCATTTATAAAGAATGTATGGGATTCCACCTAGGGATTTCCTGTCCTCATTTTATCTAGTGCATGGGGCACAAGGGGCTGGTATTCAGTCCCAAGGCCAACCCAGACACCTGGGAAGGTCCTAGTTAGTGCTCATTTAATAAAAAAGATGAAATATATATGTAGTGTCTATTGAATTTCAGTTTGTTATAACTAAAGGCTACAAATGCAAAATACCAGAAGTGGGTTGGCTTCTACATTGGGAGTTATTAGGTTAAAAACTTACATGAAGCTGGGAAAAAATGCCCAAATCATGGCATCAGGTGAACTCTCCTGAAAGGTCAGGTGTAGGCAGTTCTGGACTCTTTCCACATCATAAGGCACATTGGTGGCTCTTCTGGTCTCTGCTTTCTCCTCCAGGCTCCCTTACCCCAGAACTCAGCTGTGGGTGATCCGGCACATGGCAGGTTCTGCTCATATCTCCCCTTTCCTCCTATCCTCCTTGCTTCACCTTTGGACTGTTCTTTCTGTGACTTTTCTCTCTTCTGGGTTCATTGATATAAAATTCTAGAGGCTTCTTTCTATTTCTGACAATTTTTCCTGTGTCTGTGGCTTTTTATTCCTGTTTACAAAGGGGTCCAGTGAGAGGATTAAAACCTATACTGGGGATGTTCTGAGAAGATGGTGTCATTGTAAGAGGTTACTCCCCAGCTCTCTCACAAAAAAAATGGCTAAGTGACAAAATCTTACATGAGTGAGCTGTTTTGGGAGCCCACAGAGCAGGAAACTTCAGGACATTGATCTGGAGGGAACTCAACAAAGAGACAGAGAGCCCAAGGGAAATTGCTAACCCTTGTGGCTGGAAATGCTGGACACTCAAGCCCCACCCTGAGGGCAGATAGCCACCCTGGCCTCCCTGACTCTCACCAGCCAGTGAGTGGGAAGGAGCGTTCTCTGGGAGTTGGAGGATCCTGGTGAAGGTTAGGGAGTGGTTTCCTTTTTGTTGGTTTGGACACCTCAGCCACCTTTGAAACTTGGGAATGATACCCACCAATGTGGCCCCAGGAAGAGGAGAGAGAGGAATCTGCTCAGACAGGCTGTCACACTGAGCTGCCCTGGAAGAGAGGAACTTGGAAAGAAAGGAGGTGGAGATGGGCAACTAACTAGTCTGCAAGCTGAAATCTATTAAAATTCCAACTCCCCTAATAGAGGCAGGTGGTAAGAAGAGTTCAATAAGCTTTCAAAAACCTATTTAGGGTTCTCTGGGGGGAAAAGGGGTCTGGAAAAAGGGTCAAGAGTGGTTTCTTTGTGGTAAACTTGGTCAGCTGAGCCCCTCCTGAATTCAGAAGGGAACTCAATCTGACCAGGAGAGAGGAGGGGGACCTGTGCAGACAGGCTGTTTCACCAAATCACCCTGAGAATGAAAGCAATTAGAATTGAGAGGGTAAAGGGACAGAGAGGTGCCTAATCAGCAGGTCTCTGACAAACTTCTAAGGTTCTAACCTGCCAGAGGGAAAGTGGACAGAGAGCTTTCTGAAAGATAACTGACCTAAGGAGAAAGTTTCTCACTGGAGGATTTCCTGCCTTGAATATACAAGGCTCCTGCTTTGATTCCCAGCTCCTCTTAGAGAAGTGATCTACTGGATTATCAGGCAACCAGTTGATACTTTATGACAGGGAACATATAGCCATTCTTTTAGTATTAGGTTTTCTTAGATCTCTTATATTTCTTTTAAAAGTTTCCATTTTTAAATTTAACTTAGTTTACTCACTAAAGCTCTGTTCAAAACCTGTAGAAAGCAAGCTGCAAAGTGAATGATTGATGAACACTGACAGCCTGAAAAGCTCCTTAAGAGCCTAAGGGAGAAGGCAGTTTTTCCTTTTTTTTTTCTTTGTTGTTGTTTTATTTTTTCTTCTCTTTCTCCTTTTTTAAAATTTAGGTGATACTGTATTGTTTCTTGTTTGTTCTTTTTCTGCTTCCTTAGTTTTTCTTTTTATTCATTTACCAATTTTGTCTACCTCTGCTATTTCATTTTTTTCTTTATAAATATAGATCCTATTCTCTGTTGTCGTTCTTTCATTCCACTTCTTTTTGTTTGGTCTTCAATTTTTCTTGTTTTTATTTCTCTCTACTTCTTTCTCTGTTTTCTTTCTTATTTCAATTTTTTATTCTTTTACTTTTTCTTTTCTCTTTCCTTCTCTTCCCATTGCTTCAGCCTTTTAATTCATTATATATAGGTTTTCTCTATTCTGCTTCTCATTTTATTGTTTCTATAATACTTTTTTATTCTTATTCCTCTGCACTCCTTATACAAATTAATTATTCATTTTCTTAGGTCTTATGAGGTTCTTCTTCTAACTTTTACTATTATTATTACTATTATCCTTTTTCTCTTCTTACCCTTTCACTTTCTGTAGTCCTAATTTTTTTTTCTCAAGGGGGCGTAGACAACAGCAAGGAAATAGAATAAGAGGAACAAAGTGCCAAAGTGAAAACATACCACACACAAAAGCAACAGCAAAATAAAACCCTAGAGTAGAAAGAGAAGCTAATCAACTGAATAAACACATCAAGATAAACTGAGGCCTGGACACCAAACAAAAAATTACAACCTATACTAAGAAGCAGAGAGACACGGCACAGTCCAATGAAGAACCTAAAACACAGAAGGAGATGGAGAGCATGGAATATCTAATCAGATTTGTCCAAACAAATATCATGAATCAGTATAATGAAGTGAAGGATAAGATTAAGGATATTAAAAAGACACTGAGTGCGCAGTGACCAAGACTCGGCGCGTCGCCGCAACGGGGGGGAAGGGGAGATATGTAATAAAATAAATAAATCTTTAAAAAAAAAAAAAAAAAGACACTGAGAGAACACACTGAATAAATTGTAAATGTACATAAAAAGTAACAGATATTGTGGTGATGAATGGCACAATGCAAGAAATAAAACTACACCAGAAGCACATAACAGCAGATTTTAGCAGGAGGAAGAAAGAATCAGCAATGTGGAAGACAGTACAGCTGAAATCTCACAGATAAAAGAGATAGCAAAAAAAGATAGAAAACATACAGCAAGAACTTAAGGATTTGAATGAGAGTATGAAATGGATGAAACATATGCATTACAGGCACCAGAGAGGAAAAGAGAAAGGAAACAAGACAGAAGGAGTGTTGAAGGAAATAATGGCAGAACATTTCCAACCTTATTAAGGGATATGGACATAGATATCCAGGAAACACAGTGCACCCCCAAACAGAATAAATCCTATCAGATCTATTCCAAGATGTATATTGTCAAATTGTGCAATGCTCCTGACAAAGAGGGAATATTGAAAGCAGAAAGAGAAAGCAGAACCATCATATACAAGGAAAGCTCATTAAGATTAAGTGCTGATTTCTCATCTGAAACCATGGAGGCAAGAAGGCAGTGGTATGACATAGTTAAGATATTAGAAGAAAAAAATCTTCCAACCAAGACTTCTCTATCCAGCAAAGCAGGCATTCAAAAATAATGGAGAGTTCAAAATATTCACAGATAAAGAGAAATTAAGAGACATTGTCAATAAGAAACTTGCCCTTCAAGAAATACTAAATGGAGTTCTGCAGGTTGAAAGGAAAAACAGGAGAGAGAGCATTGGAGGTGTCAGTAAGAATAATGGAAAAGATAAAAAGAGAAATAAAAATATATATGACATGCATAAACCTAAAGTAATTATGGCTGATGTAAGTAATTCCTTGACTGTAATAACATGGAATATTAAGGGATTAAACGTTCCAGTAAATAGAAACAGATTGGCAGAATGGTAAGGAAATATGATCCATCTATATGCTGTCTACAAGAAACACCTTACACCCAGGGACTCAAGGAAACTAATAGTGAATAGTTGGAAAACAATTTTACATGCAAACAATAACCAAAAATAAAAAAGAGTGGGAGTAACTACACTAATATCAGACAAATAGAATTAGCATGCAAAACTCTTGTAAGCAACCAAGAAAGCCACTATATACTAATAAAATGGAGAATATATCAAGAAGAAAGAACAATCATAAACATTTGTGCACCTAATGTGAGCATCTCAAAACACATGAGGTAAACACTAGAAAAACTAAGTGGAGAAATAGATGCCTCTAAAATTATAGTGGGAGATTTTAATACACTATTATCACCATTGGACAGAACATCATAACAGAGAATGAATAATATATTAGAGGATCTGGACCTAAGACACATATACAGAATATTAGATGCCAATACAGTGGGATATACATTCTTCTCAAGTGTCATTCTCCAGGACAAATCACATGCTAGGCCATTGAACAACTCTCAATGAATCCAGAAAAATTGAAATTATAGAAAGCAATTTCTCTGAACACAATGGAATGAAGCTGGAAATCAGTAAGGGGCAGAGAAGCAGATTAGGCACAAATATATGGAAGTTAAACAACACATTCTTAGACAATCAGTAGGTCAAGGAAGAATTTGCAAAAGAAATCAGTAAGTACTTCAAAATGAAAGAAAATGACAGCATAATGTATCAAAACCAATAGGATGCAGCAAAACTTGTACAGATGGGAAATTCATAGCCATAAATGCTTATATTAAAAAAGATGAAAGAACTAAAACCAAAGACCTAACTGCACACCTGGAGGAATTAGAAAAAGAACAAAAAACTAAACCAAAAGGAAGTGAAAGATATAACACAGATTACAGCAGAGCTAAATGAAATTGAAAATAAGAAAGAACCAGAAAAAAATAAACAAAACCAAAAGCTGGTTCTTTGAATAGATTAATAAAATTAAGAAACCCTTGGGAATCAGCTGTGGCTCAATGGTAGGGCTCCAGCTTACCACATGGGAGGCCCCGGGTTCAGTTCCCGGGGCCTCCTGGAGAAAGTAAGCCACCAAAAGCAGGGAAGCTTCCACAAGCTGGGAAGCCACCATGAGCAGGCAAGCCACCACGAGCAGGCAAGCCACCACATGGTGAGCTGACTCAGCGGGATGCCGCAGCAGGGGGAGACAAGCAGACACAGAAAAACACAAAGCAAATTAACACAGCAAGCACAAGCAGCAAGGGGGAGTATATAAATAAATAAAAATAAATCTTTAAAAAAAAAAGAAACCCTTGGCTAGACTAACAAAGAAAGGAAGAGAGAAGATGGAAACAAAAAAAATAAGAAATGAGGAAGGGGATATCACCACTGACCCTACTGGACTAAAGAGTATCATAAGAGGACACTTTGAAAAATAGTATACCAATGAGATGGATAATGTTGAAGAATTGGACAAACTCCTAGAATCACCAAACAGACCAATCAAAAGTAATGAGACTGAATTAGCCATCAAAAACTTCCAAATAAGAGGAGCCCAGTACCAGATGGCTTTACTGATGAATTCTACCAAATATTACAGATAGAAATCACACCAATCCTGCTTAACATCTTCCAGAAAACAAAAGTGGAGGGAACATTGCCTAACTCATTCTATGATGCCAAAAATCACCCTAATAATAAAGTCAAAGTTGCCATGAGAAAGGAAAACTATAGACCAATCTCTCTAATGAAACTAGTTGCTAAAATCCTCTGCTATTCATATTTACCAACACATCAAATGAATTATACAACATAACCAAGTGGATTTCATCAGTAGTACACAAGGATGGTTCAACATAAGAAAATTAATCAAAGTAAATCACCACATAAACAGAGTGAAAGAAAAAAATCACATAATCATCTCTGTAGATGCAAAAAAAGCATTCAACAAAACACAGTTCCCTTTCCTGATAAAAACACTTCAAATGATAGGAATAGAAGGAAACTTCCTCAACATGACAAAGGGTTTATATGAAAACCCCACAGCTTACATCATATTCAATGGTGAAATCCTAAAAGCTTTCCCTCTAAGGTCTGGAACGAGACAAGGATGCCCACTGTCACCACTCATATTTAACATTGTGTTAGAAGTACTTGCTTGAGCACATAGGTAAAAAAAAAAGTTATAAAAGACATCCAAATTGGATAGGAAGAGGTACAAATTTCACTATTTGCAGATGATATGATCCTATACTTGGAATCCCTGAGAAATCTGCCTCAAAGCTTCTAGAGCTTATAAATGAGTTCAATAAGGTGGCAGGTTATAAGATTAATGTGCAAAAATTGGTAGCATTTCTGTACAACAATAATGAGCAATCTGAGGAGGAAATCAAGAAAAAAATTCCATTTACAATGGCAACTAAAAGAATCAAATACCTAGGAAAAAATTTAACTAAAGATGTAAATAACTTATGTGAAGAAAACCACAAAATACTGTTAAATGCTACTAAAAAAAGACCTAAATAAATGGAAGGATATTCTGTGCTCATGGAAAGCAAGACTAAACATCATTAAGATGTTTATACTACCCAAACTGAATTACAGATTTAGCACAATCCCAATAAATATTACAACAGCATATTTTACTGAATTGGACAAGCAAACTATGAAATTTATTTGGAAGGGTAAGAGGCCTCAAATAGCCAAAGACCTATTGAAAATCTAAAATGAAATCAAAGGAATCATTTGCCTGACTTGTTAACATACCATAAAGCTTCATTGATCAAAACTGCATGGTATTGGCACAAGGATAGACATACTGACTAATGGAACCAAATTGAGAGTTCTGATATAGATCCTTGCATATACAGTCACTGATATTCAACAAGGCCACCAAGCCCATTCAACTGGGAGAAAATGGCCTCTTCAACAAATGGTGCTTCAAGAAATGGCTATCCATATCCAAAAGAATGAGAGTGGAACACTATCTCACACCCACTACAAAAATTAACTCAAATGGATCAAAGATCTAAATATAAGAGCCCAGACCATAAAAATCTTGGAAGATAATGTATAGAAGCTTCTACAGCATCATGTATTAGGAAATGGTTTCATGAAATTTACACACAAATCATGAGCAATGACATAAAAATAGATAAATGAGACCTCCTCAAAATTAAAAAAATTTTTCAACTCAAAGGAATATGTCAAGAAAGTGCAAAGGCAGCCTACTCAATGGAAGAAAATATTTGGCAACCATATATCTGATAGGGACCTAATATCTAGCATATATAAAGAAATCCTACACCTCAAAAATAAAAAGACAAACAACTCGTTTTAAAAATGGGCAAGTGATTTGAAGAGACACTTCTCCAAAGAAGAAATATAAATGGCTAAAAAGCACATGAAAAAATGCTCAATATCACTAGCTTTTACCAAAATGCAAATCAAAATGATGAGATATCATCTTACACCCATTAAACTGACAGGTATTAAAAAAACAGAGGAGGGGGCTGGCTGTAGCCCAGTGGATAGGGCATTGGTTCATGGGAGGCCCCGGGTTTGGTTCCCGGGGACCTCTCCAAAGTGGGCAGACTGCCTTGAGAAGAGCAAGCTGCCGTGGGTAGGGCAGAGTTGCCATGGGTGGAACCAATAAAAAGCCACCATGGGCAGGGCAAAGCCACCACGGACAGGGCAAGTCACCTCTGAATGGAGCAGATCCACCCATGAACAGAAGCGGAGCTGCCTGTGAAGGGAAGCAGACCCACCCACAAACGGAGCAGAACCGCCTGCATGGTGACCTGGCTCGGCACGTCGCCACAACGGGGGAAGACAGAGCAGACACAGAAGACCACAGAGAAATGAACACAGCAAGAGCAAGCAGAAAGGGGGGGATATGTAACCAAAAAAAGAAAAAAATCTAAAAAAAAGAACCACAAAAAACAGAGGACTACTATGTTAGAGAGGATGTGGAACCCTCATCCGCTGCTGGTGGGGATGTAGATTGGTGTAGCCATTTGGAGGACAATTTGGTGGTTCATCAGGAAGCTAACAATAGAAATGCCAGGGTTTTTTTGTTTGTTTGTTTTGTTTGTTTGTTTGTTTGTTTGTTTGTGGTTTTTTT
>PVKH010048831.1:0-10161 GCA_004027955.1 Chaetophractus vellerosus | reverse complement strand
CTATGAAAATGGACACTAACCTAAGGAGAACTGAGAAGTAGATACACAGAAAAAGGCACAGCAGAGGGGAGAACTTGCTTTTGATGCTGGAGGCCTGGGGAGAGATGAGCTATTCGCTGGATAGTTTACAGTTGACCTTGTTAATAAAACAGATCAGCTGAGATGGCCTGGAAAGAAACAAGCCCTCTACTCTAAAGCTGAGATCAGAAGAAGCTGGGCCCACCAAGCCTTAAGAAGAAGAAGGCTGAACCCTTGCACAGGTCACCCGCCATCTTGCTTCAACACATGGCAACAGACTTTGGGTGAAGAAGTAACCTGAGTTGGACTTTTTAGGGCTTTGTGACTGTCAGCTTCTACCCAAATAAATCCCTTTATAAAAGCCAACAGAGCTCTGGTACTTTGTATGAGCACCCCTTTGACTGACTAACACACCTACTGCACCCAAGTCTTTACCTATCTATTTAATAATTATGTGCTTAGCCCAATGAGAGAAATAGCTTCTAGAGGTTTAGTCTCTATTAAAAGAACAGGGACTGTCAGAATCACATTCTACAACTGTCATGATAAAAGAGAACTGATTAAGGAAATAAGTTATTAAAAAGAATAATAAAGGAGATAGTAGACAAAGACTAGACACAGAAATGGCAGAGGAGAGAGGATAGCAGTATATAATTGAGTAGGAATAGCCATAAACAGAGGGAGGGGTTACATATATAATTTGAGATTACAGCCCAAAATGAAAGATAATCTGTATGTTAATAAAAATTTAAGATGTAAGGCATCTTAGATAATGTAGCACCTACCCCAAAATAAATGAGAAATAAATGCTCACATAATTTTAATACTTATTTTAATAACTTAAATACATAGTTATTTACTATTTTAATAAATATAGATCTTCAATAAGGTCAAAAAAAGGATATGAATGGTTAGGTTAGTAAAAGAAATTGATGATAATTAGATAAGGGGCCATTCAAATTTAAAAATTTCTCTCTTAAATATATGATTTCATTTTACTTATGAGATAATCAAAAAGATAATGCTTTATGCATGAGAACTGTCTGTTATAAATTAACATTTAATTTGTATCTATACACAAAGTACCTAAATATAGTTACATTTCATCAGTCAAGCATTTATTCTGACAAAACCTTCCCTTCCAAAATAATTTGTGTGGGAAAATACCCTAAAACATTTCTAGAATACTTCTTAATGGGAGATTGTAAAAGGTGATGGTTTAAGAGTAATGACTTTGGAAATATAAGGCCTGGATTCAAATCCTGGCTCCATATTCACTATCAGTGAACCTTGGGAAATGTATCCTTTCAGTACCTAAATCTCTTGAATTATACAATGTGAATGATAATATTACCTAAGATTAAATGAGATAATGCAATATTGCCTGATATATTAAAAGGGCTCAGTAAATGTTAAAATATTGTTTTTATTAGTGATATTTTCTCAGAAATAAAATTAGATTTGAACCCAGGAAATGGGACTGTCTGAAATTATTTCAGTAGATTGAATATTGCTAGCATGTGTTAAGCACTTATCCTGTGGCAGGCATTGCTGTATTCTTTTTGAAGCAAATAGCACTTGCAGTCTCTATCCATGGAAGTGAGCAGTGTATCCACGGCCAGCTAGTTATCACCATCCTTCAGATAGAGAAAAAAATAAAGAAGCAAAAAGGCACCATTTTGAGACAGCACACATAAATGATGGAGCTCTTGGAGAGAAAGTCACAGGGGGGATTGGAATGTTTATCAGAAAAGTGTGAATAGAAATGATAAAATTCATCTAATGGTCTTCACTAATTTTATTTCACAGCACAGACCAGTATACAATGATTTAGTGATAACATCACAAACAAAGAAAAAGAAAAGACAAGTGAAGGTTAGCCTTAAGGTCTGACATATCTATAGTTGGGCCTCTGCCTTTTTTTCTTTTAAGCTGATTCAATGTAGGAGTCAGTGATTGCCTCAGTGAAAATGGTCTAACTTACTTTACTTAGAGTATGCTTCTACTTTCCTTATATCCTAACTATTAATAATTAAATATAAATTTCAAGCTGCAAATGTTAGATGTCAGGTTGTTTTATGTGTCTACTCTCCAGGTAGAAAATGATATTATAAAATATTTGAATATGAAAATGCAATCAGAGAATGTGCAGCCAAAAGTGAAGAAAATATTTATGCAAATATTTTGACTGTTAGACTTTAAATAGATGTCAAATCAAACTTCATGACAAGAATAACAAAATGTGGGAGGGAGGTAATTGGAGTTAAAGATTTACACAGTTCCAACACTGTCTAGAAAGTAATAAAAATAGCAACTTAGATTAGACTCTAATAAGTTAAGAATGCATCTTATAATCTGTAAGATAATTAATAAAAATAATAAAATAACTATACAAGATAAATATTGAAAAACAAAATCAATTGATTAATCTAGAAGAAACTAAGAAAGATGACAGATATAAATCAGTAAGGAAAATTTGAAAACAAATACTAGGATGGTAGATATCAGTATGCTACAAATTACATTAAATATAAATGGGCTTAATACTCCAATTAAAAATAAAGTTTATCAAAATGAAAAAAAAATTGGATCTTGCTGAAGCTGAGCACAGAGAAAAATATTATACTCAAATAAATTTAGATTAAGAAACAATTTAAGTTGGAAAATGAATAATATAAGTATCTATCACGAGAAAAAAAATAGTACACTCGCAAAATATAGATGATGGAAGGCATTACTAAGCTATGATAAAATGAGAAATTAATAGAAGAGAAAAAAACATACAATTTGGAAAATCAGCTAAGCCAAAAACTGGTTCTTTGGATACAATAATTAATCTTTAAATACGATAATTAAACTGGCAAGACTGAAAGAGAAAAAAGAGAAATGTCACCATTATCAACATCAGGTAAAAGAAGGAGATATCACATCATTTTGTACAGATATTAAAAAGTTAATAAGGGGATGTTATGAAGGATATTATGCCAATATACTTGATATTTTAGATGAAATGAAAAACTTTCTGTGAAATAAAAAAGCTAACCAAAATATTCACGGGAAGAAACAGAAAATCTGCAAAGAAATGGAATTGGTTTGAACATTTAAAAGTGTGAATTTAGGGAACGGAGAAAGAAGAAATGAGCTCCAGTTCATTTATAGCACCCCCATAATCTTGATTCAAAACTTGAAAAGAACATCGTGAGAAAAGCCTCTTATAGGCCATCCTCTCTTAGACATAATCTTAAATTCGAGTAACCTAACAAATATTAGCCAATAGCGGAAAAATATTTGAAAAAATAAAGGCAAGAAACATCTCACATTTAGGAAAATATATCAAATGAGAAATTCTAGAAGCTCAGTGTAGCCCAGGGATGGTAAATAGGAAGGAAGCCCTCCCTAGGTTCATCATAGTAAACTGCTGAAAATCAAAGTTTAGCAGAAAACCTTGAAAGCAGCCTTAGAAAAGAAAAGGACACATTGCCACAGGGGACAATACCTACTTAGTGCTGAAAGAAAACAACTGTCAACCCAGAAGTTGGTATTCAGTGAAAACAGCCTCCAAACATGAATGTAAAATAAAAACTTTTTCTGATAAAAGCAAACTAAAACTCATTGTGTATGTACTTAATAGCACTGAAATACATATTTGAACATGGTTAAAAGTGGAAATTTTAGGTTGTATATATGTTAGGAATAGAAATTTTTAAAGTAGAGGACTGTACAACACAAACAGTGAACGTTATTGTAAATGATGGACCATAGTTCATCGTATTTTTTAAGTGTTTTTTCTTGAATTGTAACAAATATACCACCCTAATGCAAGGTGTTAATAATAGGGTGATATACCACCATCTGTGTCATATGTTTTTCATGATGACTTTTCTGTAAATCTATAACTACTTTAATTTTTAAAAAATTAAGACGATTTATCCCTAATAGATGTGTACTACAAGAAAAGTAACGCAAGTTTTTCAGACTGATGAGAAATAAATTTCAGATGAAAATTTTTGTCCTTCAAGGAGAAATGAACAACATTGAATATGGTGACTATCTAGGTATATTAAAGACTATTTTTCCACTTAATGTCTTTTTAAATCTAAATGACAGTTTAAGGAATATATATATTTTCTTGTGAAGTTTTTAGGTGATATCGATGTAATACCTATAACAATTCAAGCATAAAGGATAATGGGGCAAGTAGATAAATTGTCCTATACTGTCTCAAGATGTTTACATTTTACATGGAATGATTCAATACTAATTTTGAGTAGATTGTGAAAAATTAGGAAATTATATTGTAATTTTCTTTAGCAGTCACTCCAAATTTACTGCAAAGAAGCAAAATTTTAAAAACAAGAAATTCTTTTAATGATTATTTATTTCAAATACTTTTTTCAATCCACTTAACTTCCTACGAGGACATTTTATTCCCACAATGTTCCCTCTATTCAGAGAACTCTACCATGTGCCCCTCCTCTACCTTAGCTGCTGAATTTGTTTTCAGGTACATTGAGAATTCAGAAGTAATGAGAAAATGAACTTCCACATCTTTGAACATGATTGTGTCCATTCCCCTACACTTCCTCCTGATTGAATAAGCTGTCCATGAAGCTTCCTGAAGTCCATTCAGCACTGAGGGCTCACTTGAGGTGTCTGGGCATGAATGTAAAATAAGAGCAGTTAATATGCTTCTGTTTTTCTCCAGCCACATTATGGTACTTGAACACAGGCTAAGGAATTTATAAAACCAAACAAACAAAATACACGAATCTGTCGTTTTGTTTAGTGTGTATGGCTCTGCTTCCAAAACACAGACTAATAATTTGCCCCTTCCTTAAGGTGTTATACAATTTCTGCCTCAAATGTAAGCTTTCCCCCGAAATCTCTATTTTCCAGACATTTTCAAGGCATTTTGAAGGCAGCTTCCAGCTCAGAATTCTGTCTTGTCCTCAGTTGGCTTCCTATGGCATTGTCACAAGACTAAACAAAACAGAAAAAAAAAGTTCTATATTATTTCCCTCCAAGATGCATCAGAAATTGTGTGCAACTTCTAAAATAAGTTATGATCTGGTTCTATTCTTAGCATTGCATTAAACATACCCATAACTATAGAGGCTGCTGTAACAGGTATGTTATTGTTAAAAATCACCAACTCCCAAGATTCTATTAGCAGAAATAATAACATTAATTTCATATTTAGCTGATATCCATCTCATTGATGAAAATGTGCTCGTTATTTTATTTCCTTATGGGGCTGATAGTTCATTTCCTGAATAGGTAATTTAATCAAATTTAAAAGACATTCAAACACATATAGTTCAGATGATAATTTGTAATAAATTTTAAAAATCTAGATGAATGTCTTCTTAGTCATTTGAATTATGGCAATATGGTTATTAACATCACAAAATAGTATCTTAAAAATAGGAAGATTTTATTAATAATAATCACTACTATAAAATATATTACCTCTCTGAGATATTGAAGGTATTAGTTCAAGGACCAATATGTTCCAAAGAAATAAAGCCTAAAAAAGAGGCAGACATAATACTTTATATCAAAACCACATTTCTAAAATGAGATACCTGTAGTCAAACCCATGAGCTAAGATTTAAGAAAAATATATCAATGATGTTAAAATATTTTAAAATGAAAAAAATGCTTTTCCAATCTGACAGCATCCAACACACTGGAAAATAGCCAATTCCAAATGATTATACTTGCTGGGAATATTCCTTTAAAACTGCAGAAGACAAGTAGTAAAGAAGGAGGAAGGCAAAGGATATTTCTCTTAATGACCTGTGTTTGTTTGACAACAAAAGCTGAAGCCAAATTTTAATTCTTCTGAGATATATGTGCAAAATTAGAATGGTGACACTATAATAGTTAACCCAGTCAATGCAAAATTCTTTAATTGGTATATATATATATATATACATAAATATATATACAACTTTCTTTAGAATTTGTATCTATCACCTTAAAAAGCAAGAGAATTTTAAAAAATGAGCTTTAGGATCTTATATATAAAAAAATTTGGCAATGTCCTTGACAGTTTAGGTATTATAAAAATCATGCTTTCCATTAAGATAATCTATCATGATCATACTCCATGTAACAAGAATTTCAGAAGAATTTTTTAATTTAAACCTTTAAAAAGTGATTGTAATGTGAATGAAACTTCACCTACATCTTTTCATTTTATTGTTTCATTTCCAAAAGATAAGTGTTCGAATATTTTCTTTTAAATAATTCAATGTGTAAGGACTTAAAAAAGAAGGTAACTTTGATATTATGGTTTTATTCTATTATGATATTTTCAATTATATACATGCAGTCCCAGGGCAAAGTGTTTCTCGATTTTGGGGGGAAATCAAAGGGTCTATTTATACCAAGTTATTTAAAGTTAAATATCTGTGGTTGAGATATACATATTTATTGCAAAATCTGTGTCTTCTACACTTCATTTCATAATACCATATTTTATATTGCATATTCAATAACGTGAATACATTGTATTATCTTATTCTTCTAAAATACTAAAACTGATTTTAATTTAAGTGATTTTATTGGTTCTACATTATTCCTGTCCTAAGTGACTTCAGTATTCTCTCATAAAATGTCCATTCTGTCATTTATTTTACATATTTTCCTGTGATATTCTCTGAAGCATTTAAATTTAAAACTTAGCATCATATTTCTCTGAAATAAAGAAGCAAGAGTTGATGGTTGATTTGAAACTGAGCAGTCTTTGCCAGCATTTTCCATGGTGTATATTGTGTACAAATGGCTTACAAAGAATTTAGAAATGATATATATTTTTTTCTGAATTGAAACATTCCTAAATGTGGTTATGACTAAATATACAACCTCAAGATTTTGTTAAAATTGAAAGTATGAAATAAAGCTTAAATCACTTAAACAATATTTTATTGTGAAATGTATATTGAAATCTAAAATAATTCTATTTTCCCAGCATTTTCTCATTACACCAGGTTAAAAGGGTATGTTAAATGATCGTTTAAAAATTTGGGGAAGTGGGTGTAGCTCAGTGATTGAGTGCCTGCTTCCCAAACAAGGGTCCGTGTTCAATTCCTGTACCTCCTTAAAAAAATTAGGGATAAACTATATTTGAAATATTTCTCAGATATTCAAAAATCAAGGTGGAGAATTGTGGGAAGGTCAGACTAGTAAGTCAGGGTCAACTCTATCACAAAAACAATGGAGAAAGAGCCAAAAGCTGTCTGAAGGACCAGCTTTGGGGGTCAGCAGAACAGAATAGTGCTACACAACTCTCAGGAGTTTGAGGGAGAAAGAGATGAAGAGCTCAAAACAACAAACGTGAATTACCAAGCCCCCCATGTTAGCTTGGAAGGGCTCCCCTCCTCCACCCCAAAATATTAAGCTGGATTAAAACCCTGGCTCACTGCAGCTCACTGAGAGGGGAACAGACAAATTCCTCCCTGTCACCTGTTACACTGGGAAAAAGAGGGGGAGTCAAGGATTTTTTGTCAGTGAATTTGGCCAGCAAAACCCACTTTGAAACTTGGCTCTGGACAAACCAAAACATAGGAAAGCTAAGATGGAAACACCTCCATGGAAAGGTGCGCCAATGAGGGCCATCTGTGGGCCTGTCTGGAAATTGTGTGAACAAAAATTGCTTTGGGTTCTTATTGTAACCTACCTCCTGTGACAAAATCTGTGCCCTGATTTTGATAACTTACTCTGGACAATTTTAAAGACTTAGAATAAGTTAAATCAAATATCAAAGAAGAGCTGTGGAGAAAGAAAAAACAATAGGCAAGGGAGAGAAATTGGTCATCAGAGTAAATTCACCAACATATTCAGATGACTAGACATCAACAAAAAAACTGTAAGCCATACTAGGAAACAGTTGGAGAAGGCCCAGCTGAAGGAACAAACCAAATATCCTTAAGAGACACAGATTTAAGACAATTAATCAATGATAATCACTCATCTCTCCTAAATCAATTCAAAACGTTGAAAGAAAATATGACAAAAGAGTTAAAGGATATTAAAAAGATACTAGGTAAGCATGAAGAACAATTTGAAAGCCACAAAGACAAGTAACAGACCTTATGGGAATGAAAGGCACAGTGGATGAGATTAAAAATACATTAGAGACACATAGGAGTAGATCTGAATTGTTTGAAGACAGAATTAGCGATTTCAAAGACAGAACATCTGAACTGGAAAAGAAAGGAGAACAGAAGGAGAAGAGAATGGGAAAAATGAACAGGGTCGAGAGACTTGAATGACAATGTGAAAGGCACAAACATGTGTATTATTGGTGCCCCAGAAGGAGAAGAGAATGGAAAAGGGTCAGAAAGAATATTTGAGAAAATAATGACTGAAAAATTTCCAACCCTTATGAAAGACAAATATCAATATCCAAGAAGGACAACTCACCCCAAACAGAATAAATCTGAATGGACATACTCAGAGACACTAATAGTATGACAAATATCAGAGATAAAGAGAGGCTTCTGAAAGCAGCAAGAGAAAAGCAAGTATTACATATAAGAGAACCTTGATAAAATTAAGTGCCAATCTCTCATCAGAAACCATGGAGATGAGAAGAAGGTGGTATAATGTATTTACGATACTGAAAGAGAAAAACTACAAACCAAGAATTCTGTATCTGGCAAAAACTGTCCTTCAAAAATGAGGATGAGTTCAAAATCTTCACAGACAAAAAAAACCTCATAGAATATGTTATCAAACCACCAGAATTACAAGAGATACTAAAGGGAGTGCTCCAGCCTGAAAGGAAAAAAACAACAGTGAGAGACATGGAGAAGAGTGTAGAAATGAAGACTATTAGGAAGGATAACTTAAAAGGTAAAAAGTCAGACAATAGTACAATATGACAAAAGAAAGCCAAAGGACAAAAAGGATGTAGGAAGTAATGCCTTTACAGTAATAACATTGAATGTTAATGGCTTGAAGTCCCCAATCAAAAGACGTAGACTGATGAAAGGATAAAAATATATGAGCCATCTATATGTTGTCTACAAGAGATTCACCTCAGATGAAAGGACATAACCAAATTAAAACTGAATGTTTGGAAAAGATATTCCACACAAATAGGAACCAAAAAAGAGCCTGTAGTAGCAAACTAATATAGAACAAAATAAATTTTCAATGCAAAACTGTTATAACGGATGAAGATGGTCATTACATATTAATAAAAGGTACAATTTACAAAGAACTAATAATTATATTAATATTTATGCCCCTAACCTGAGTGCCCCAAGAGAAATGAGGCACAAACTGGCAAAGCTGAAGGGAGAAATAGATGTCTCTACAATAATAGTTAGAGAATTCAATACACCCTTGTCAGTATTGGACAGAAAATCTGGACAGAGGATAAAGAAACAGAGAGCTTGAATAGTATGATAAATGAATTAGACCTAAGAGATATCTATAGAGCATTGCACCTCAAAACAGCAGGATATATATTCTCTCCAAGTACACATGGATCCTCCTTCAAGATATACTGTATGTTGGGTAACAAAACAAGTCTCAATACATTTAAAAAGATTGAAATTATACAAAATACTTTCTCTGATGATGACAGAGTGAAGCTGGAAATCAATAATGGATGAAAAAACAGGCAATTCATAGGTATATGGATATTAACAACACACTCTTAAATAATCAGAAGGTCAAAGAAGAAATTACAAGAGAATTCAGCAAATACCTTGAGATGAATAAATATGAGAACACAATACATCTGAACATATGGGACACCACAATGGCAGAGCTGAAAGGAAAATTTCTAGCCCTCAAAGCTTACATTAAAAAAGAAGAGCTAAAATTGAAGGTGTAACTGCACACCTGGAATAACTAGAAAAAGAACAGCAAACTAATCCCAAGCCAAGCCAAAGGAAAGGAATAATAAAGATTAGAGCAGAAAAATGAAACCAAGAGCAACAACAACAAAAAACAATAGAGAATAAACAAAAACAAAAGTTGGTTCTTTGAGAGCAACAAAATCGACAAACTCTTAGCTACACTGACAAAGGAAAAAAAAGAGAAGATGCAAATAAATAAAATCAGAAGTGAGAGACAAGACATTACCACTGACCCAACGGAAATAAGTGAGATCATAAGAGGATA
>PVKH010048830.1:0-10161 GCA_004027955.1 Chaetophractus vellerosus | reverse complement strand
TATCTATTTCTCCCCAGCCCCTCGTTGTTTTTCACTTGCTGTATCTTCCTTGTTTCTTTAGGAGGCACCAGGAGCCGAACCCGGGGCCTCTGATGTGGGAGGGAGGCGCCTAATCACTTGAGCCACCTCTGCTCCTCCAATCTCATTTTGTAGGTGGGTTTTGAGACACTATTTGTGAGTTGAGGAGGTGGTAGTTGGTCAGAGTAGAAGCAAAGCTCACAACTAACTGTGGGCCCTTTCCCATATAACAGTGTTTTCATCTCAGCAGCTAGCTGTTACCAATTTGAGTCTACCCAATGGAAGCACTTAGAGAAGTGTTTACTCTGCTATGCTTTCATGAGAGACATTATGTTAGCACAGAGGACTTATTATTTTTAAGGAAGTTTATTTATAGTTCCAAACTAATTTTTTTTAACATACTTCCTCTGGATTTTTTGACATTTTAAGTTACTCTAACTTGTTCAGCTGCCTAACATTCTCTTTGGGGAAAGTTGATAATGCGTTCACGCAGATGTCCCTTAGGAAAGCATTCCACATTCAGTGGCACTAAGAAATCTCTTGTCACGGCTAAATGGTTCGGTATCTCAAAGAAGTATTTGTAAACAATGGAAACACCTGTGTTGTGGGCAAAAGGTGAAAGTGAGAATTGATGTTGATGCAATATGTCCTTTCTTGAAAAAAAGTGCCAAGAGAACCTCTCACGAAACTAGCATTAGGTATAGTGGTATTCTCTGGTGCATTTTACCAAGCTTTGCCAAGCATAGGGCAAAGACAAAGGCTGAGCAGGACACAGTTTTTCAGGGGGGTGGCGGCAGGGGGATCGAGGTCAAGGCTTCCAATGTGCCCTTTGCTTTAGGACGGCCCTGAGGACCTTAAAATATGTTGGTTCTTAGGGAAAAGGGTGATGTACTAGAACATATGGAGGCCTGCACGAGGGGTTAGGTGGCTGAGGATGGAGTAAAGCCACTGGTTTTTAACCAGCAAGCCAAACAGACGTGAGCTTGGGGTAAGACAGCCACCATCAAGCGGTTAAACGCGAACTGGCTGAGGGCTAGCTAATTCCTCTCACTGCCAAGCGTCAGGACAGCAGTGCTAATCCTATTTTAGGCCAAGCTCCTTCTGCAGTTACAGGATTGACAAGCTAGTAATCTGAGCAGGGGTTGGCAAATTTATCTGTAAAGTGCCAGATAGTCAATCTTTTCAGCTTCGCGGGCCTTACTGCCTCTGCCTTGGTAGGATGAAAGCAGCCGGGAATAATATGTGAATAAATGCATAGGTGTGCTCCATTAAATCTTTATTTGTAAAAATCGGCTGCCAGTGGGATTTGACCCTGCGCTGTAGTTGGCTAATGCCTGGTCTGAAGTTTCTTCCTGTAGAAAACATGGAAATTCTGCTTGATAGGGCTTAAGTAGAATGAAATAATATGTAAGCTTGAGCTCTATGGTGTTTTAACTTGATTATTTGTGACAGTTTGAAGCTTTTTGTGGATCCCAGAAAAAATCATGCTCTTGGAGCTAATCCATTCCTTTGATTGGATTGGATTCAGATGGGGGCCTTTGATTGGAGTACGTCAGTGAGGCGTGACCCAGGGTGGGTCTTGGTCCTCTTGCTAGAGTCCTTTATAAATGGGAGAAACATGCAGAAACACAGAGAAAGAGAGCGGCCATTTTAACCTGCCATGTGAGAAAGGTCTCCAGGATTGCCTACAGTCACAGAAAGAGAAATCCCAGAGGCAGGAATCAGCAGAGCACCCGAAGCTGAAGCAACAAGGAGAGGGGAGAGACAAGCCATATTTCTGATTGCCCACAGCTGAGCTCAGGGAGAGAGTGAGCCTGGAGGAGCAGGCAGAGACCAGCTGCCATTTTGCCTTGCCACGTGGCAGAATCCCAGGATTGCCAGCAACCAACCTGGATGAGACAGCGTCTCTGGTGATGCCTTGATTTGGGCATTCTCACAGCCTTGGAAATATAAGATTTTACCCTAAAAAATTCCATTATAAAAGTCAACACATTTCTGGTATTTTGCATTGGCAACCTTAGGCAAACTGAAACCTTATTCTACAATTTTATTTTTTCTTCTATCCTGGCTCATGGCTCTGACCTCTAATGGAGACAGAACAAGTCTTTATCATTGTGGATTGATTTGCCGGTATACTCCTGGGACCACTCCAGACTATGTGCACTTGCTCATCTCCGTGTTCCCAGTACACAGTGGTGTACTCACCACCAATCGGGTGCCTAGTCAATATTTTAAGTGAACCCTCAAGTGTTTAGACATTTCTAGGCTGCTTTTTGTGTGTTAGAACACGAGTTCTGAAAAAATCCAGAAACTAAGAAATCACTTGTCTCAGTGTTCCCTTCTTCTACTGTGATGACTTTAGCAATAAATATTGTTCTTGCCTTTGGAAGCACTTTTATTGCTGCAGTATAAAAACGTTTCTGACCAAAACCTTTTATTCAGGGATTCCTGTAGTCATAGACACAGACTTCATAGGTTCATGTCAAAGGAATTGCAAACACAGTGCCTGGAGAACAAAAACCCAATTTGGCAATATGTAAAGATTGCTGCGTCTGTGGCCCTGCTGAAACAACTTGCAGGGGGAAGGCTGATTCCATACCAAATCCTTCTGTGGGACCATTAAACGCGGCCAAGGCCACGTTTCCTTTGAGTTCCAAAGACAGCTGATAGGCATAACATGTTGTGTGGGAAACCCACCAAAGAGAAGAGAAAATGTCTCATCTGTAAGAATGTCTTACATTTATAGTTGAATAAAAGGAAGTTACAGTTACACAAATGGCAATAAAGGACGGCATGAATGGGATAATGACGCAGGGTCTTCAAAGTTCTCTCAGGAGTTGAATAATTGGTACATTGAACAAGAAAAACTTGCAGGATGTGATAAATGTGGACACATTTAGAAAAAACCAGAAGTCAGAAGTACAAGAAGCCAGAGAGGAGAGAGAGGCAGCCATCACCAGAATGTTTCTGACCCTGGGAAGAAGCACGACCTTGCTGACATCTAGATTTTGGACTTCTAGCCTTCAAAACTGTGAGATAATAAATGCCTTTTTGTGCTATTTGTCACAGCAGTGAGGCAACATAAGACAGACTACCCATCCAAGGTCAGCATCCGGTTTCTGTACGAGTCAGACACCTGTCTACTTTGTACCCCTAACTGCAGGGGACGCACCTCAAGCTTGTAGAGTCGTTAGGTTGAACTCTTGAGTTGAGATGTGATTGGTCTTCAGTGTCTCCTCCACCATAGAATTGAGGGAGGGGTTTAAGAGCTGTCCAATCTGACAGTAGCCTTTTATTTTTGTGCATGTTCTACTGGTTACTCAGCCTCAAAACTCACTCTTAGATCTGATACCTGCAACCTATGGCAGCTCCTAACTCTGGGTGACCCTGCTTCCCAAAAGGGGGTGGATTAGTCAGCCAAAGAGGTGCTAATACAAAATACTAGAAATCTGTGGGCTTTTATAAAGGGTATTTATTTGGGGTAGAAGCTTACAGTTAACCAGGTCATAAAGCATAAGTTTCTTCCCTCACCAATGTCTGTGGCCACGTGTTGGAGAAAGATGGCTGCCAAGAGTTCAGTCTTCCTGGGTTCCTCTCTTCCTGGGGCTTGTTTCTCTCCAGGCTCAGCTTCTCTGCTCTCTCCACAAGGCCAGCTGTAAACTTTCAGTCTACTGGCTCTGTCTCTCCCCCCGGGGCTCAATTCTCTCTGGGTTCAGCTGCTCTGCTCCTTTGTTTGCTCATCTCCCTGGGCTCCAGCTCAAAACTCCAACTTCCTTTCTCTGTGGTGCAATTTCTCTGTGAGTCCCCAACCACCAAGGGGGCAGGGATGCAACGTCCTACTGACGTGGCCCAATCAAGTAAGAGTGAAACTTCTGAATCCAATATAATCTAATATGCCCAGAGGAAAAGACTAGTTCACAAACATAATCCAATATCTATTTTTGGAATTCATAAATAACATCAAACTGCTACAGGGGGAATGCACGAGAAGATGCCACACAGGCACGTTCCCAGATACAAGGAGTATCCCCGCTGCCACCATCTAGATAATTAGAAGCAAATTCAGACCACACACTTTTGAAAAAGAGAGTCAAGAGAATCTATTCTTAGAGAATTAATATTGGATGTGACTAGAATGTGAATCAAATGTGTCGGGGGCTTTATTCGTATTTTAGTCCCATCCCTAGTTCCATAGTGTTAATTTAGGGGACTTTAGCTTGAACATCTCAAAATAACAAAATTAAGGATATGTAACCTTAATTAAAATATTTAATTAGTCAAAGCCTTTTCTAATACTTGGTGATGGTTCTCAATGATAATAGCTTGTGGTTAGATCTACTAGCTATATAGCACATGTGTGCAAACTAATTAGGACATTTCGCTTTTTAATTTCTTAAATATCAGGTGAGTAGAATTCAATACAATCTTTCTGGCAAACCAGAATCATAGGTAATCACTCACGTTCATTTAGTCAATGCCCAGCTCTCAAGACCTCCCGGCAATGTTCTTGAGAAGGAGAAGTAGCAAGTCTTCCCTGGACTGGATTCACTTTCCTATCTCCATTTTCTGATAAAGAGTGGTGAAATGACCAAAGGGAGAGAAACAATGATTTCCTCTTTTAAGGTGCTATTTTCTTGTTTTTTAAAAAAATTTACATAATTAGAAGATATTGAAAAAAAAATTCCTTTCGATGACCAATACTGTATCCTCAATAGTATCAACAACACGTGGCGTCTGAAGGTGCAAACCATGTCAATAACCTAGTGTTATTACTTCATTCTTTAATTATTTTCTCATTCCTATAATCTCCCCCAATCTTTCTTAGCACTTCATTTTTAAAGCCTCGCGAGTGTCGCTCGTGTTTTCCAGCGCTTTCCTCTGTTTCAGCAAGGGCTCAGGCTGCCACCCTCTCAGACGCCATTTTGGCCTGTCTCCTTGAGAAATGTGGGGCGTATGTGCGTAGCGGTGGTTTCGTGATTCACCTCCAGGGAGAGATGTTGAGTTTAAATGAAAGATGCTATAATTGGATTTTAGTTACCTTAGAAGAATGCCTTTTATCGTGTAGCCTCAAACACAGGAAGGATCAGTCTGTGATTAAGCTTCGGGGAAGCAGTAATGGATACAGCGCTTTGGAATTCACACCTACTCTTGGTCGGTCACACAGTTATATGAAAACAAAACTTTCTTAAGGCAGTGTGAGAAAACTGTGTTTGAAGACTATCTGTGCTTGGCATAGCGCATTTTATCACCCAGATCATGTAATTTGAAAAGATGAATCTACTTAAAAAGATATGCTTATGGGTTTACTGAATAATTCCTCTTCTTTTGACGCATTTTTACAAACATTGAAAACTAATAATTCTGTCTGCAAGTCATACGCTCAAACTGTTAAATCATCGTAAATAAAAATAGTGTTTACTTACATTTATACTGCTGGCTTTTCTCTGTGCTACGCTGCATAATTTGGACAGTAGTACTGTCATTCACTTGGAAACAGTAATTGAGAGGATTTTGAAGAGGCTGTGGGGCACAGCGCTGTAAATGAGGGTATAGCTGCATTTGCTATATCAGAGCTAAATGGATTTTAGAGGTGATGGGAAAGCATTGTGATCTTGTAAAAATTGTTTTGACATGTTATTTGCTCATTATGCACAATAAAATGTATTTCTGAAATATTCTTTTTTAAAAGTATAATTTCAGCACTTTTCCAGAAATCATACAATTATGAACCCGTGGATTATCTTCACAATGTGACAGTATGTGTTGGCCAATTTATTAATAGTTTCTTTTTTGAATTGTTTCATTTGCCCAATTCAGATATTTTTGCTTAAAAAAGAAACAAAACATAAATATAGTTGTTCTGTTGCCTTGATAGAGGCCCAAAGCCACATCTTCCCATGCCACAATGGACTATTTATTTGGAATGCAGATTCTTGCATATTCAGACTTATCAGAGGTATCACTCTTTCACAGTGCAACATGGTTTGAGAAATATCTGAAGGAATTATGTTATCCACATTTACCTTTTAAGTTATCACTACAGAATTATAATTTTTAAAATTTATGTTTTTAGTTGTTTTCCCCAGGTTTTTTACATGTATAGAATTTTACTGATATGCATATTATAGTTTGTGTTTTCTTTGTAATGTGCACGTTTATTTCTGGTGTAAGGCTCCAGTAAGCATTGATATTATATTCAGCAGATAAACGTCTTTTTCCTGTTCTCTCTTTCCTAGAAAAATACTGTCAGTCATATGTAATTTAGAAATGGCTTTGGTGCTATCTTTGTACACAAATGTAAAAGTGATTATATATGTCGCATGAGTCTTGTGTCACTGGGACTTTCCATACGTGGTGACGTGGACTAGGGGGGCAGTGGTGGAAACGAGTGGCTGACGTTGAGATGTAGGATCTGGTGATGCCCCCCCTCCCATCATTATCATCGATCACTTTAGCTTATTTCTCACCCATGCCCCATCCGGCCCCTCAGTTTCCTGGTTTGGAGCGTTCCATTCTGTTCCAGTCATTTTCTTCGACGTTCTGAGAGCCTGAACCACTGAAACCACCATTGTTTTATCAGTCGTGCCCTGCTGTATTAACTTCTCTACCAGCTCAGACGGATTTCATCATCCGTCATTATAATCACCCCTTGCAGGATGCCTCAGTCCTGTAAGCTCCTCCTCTTCCTTTAGCCTCGCCTGGCCAAACCCAGCGCTCTCCCCACGCTGCACCTGCCTGAGTGGCCGGATGTATTGGAGCAGACTGCCCAACTCTGTTGATTAATTTTACGTTAGATAAATGATCATAGCCCTCAAGTGGGCAGTCAGAACTTCCCAAATCCTCCCAGGATGCGTGCACACCCACACATAGTTCACGTACGTGTGTGAAATGAAGAAATGAATGAAGGGAGGCGTCAGAAAGATGCCTGCATTTCTCCCATGTAGAACTCTGTTTTCGGCAGAGAACATGAGGCAGGTTGGGGCAAGATGGTGAATTCAGTTTTGTACACACTGCAGTTGAGTCGCTTTGTGTCATCTTAGAGGAATGTCGCAGGCAGCTGTTATATGGACTTGAAATTCAGAGGAGGGGTCTAAGTGAAAACCGTCAGTTTGGGGCATTTGGGTGGAAAGACCAAGAGGGCACGTGATGGTGAGAAAATGGGGTAGACCTGAGTCTCGGTGACATCTGAAGGTAGCAGGGAGTGGTGGGAAAAGTAAGGAAATCGCGGGGAGTGTGGCCTCAGGGCAGCCGGGGGAGATGGCTGTGGAGAGGAGGGCTCTTGGGAGTGGATGCCATGGGGTGTGCAAGACAATGATAAACCCTGACACCTAAACCGGTGGCGTGACTGCTCGTGGCTGCCGGTTGTGGAAGCCAAATGAGATGTGGGAGGTAGATTTGGGGGTGAGGAAATGGAGACGCGTGCAGAAAGGGTTCTCAAGAAGTGATGCCGTGAAGAGGGAGCTTGAGAGGTGGCAGGGCAGCGCCTGGGTGGAAAGAGGTTGGAGGTGAGGTTTCAGTTGGCTCGCTTCCCACTTCTACTCTAGGAGAGACTGAGCAAGTGATACAATCAGCTTAATTACTAGCATCAACTTATCGGGAGAGAGAGCCTGGGAAAACGGTAATTTGAAACTAAGAACCTGGAAGTTTTTATCCAGCACTATCCCAGAATGTGAGGGAGAGAAAGAAAGAAATCCAGTTAGTTGTGTTTCCTGGATGAAAGAAATGCCTGTTGGAACAATATAGTTCCATAGTTTTGGCTTCTCTAGCTAAGTTAGCCTCCTCAGCATCTCCAGTGTAAGTTAATAATTGGTGTAAAGTTTATCTTTTACATGTTTCATTCATTTTAATAATTTTTAAGCCAATAAAAAGAATTTTTTTGGGAAATGGGTGAAAGATCTGAGCTTGCTGAGAAATGGGAGAGAAAGAAATACACACCAAGATTTGGTGCAGGCTCCTCTAGGCAGAGAGAGCAATCATTTTTAAATTTTATTTAAAAAAATGTATCCCCTCCCCTCCATGGTTCCCTTATGTGTCTGCTCATTGTTTTGCCCTCTATGTCTGCTCGCCTTCTCCAGGAGGCACCAGAACCAAACCCAGGACCTCCTGCATGGAAGACGAGTGCCCAATGGCCTGAGCCACATCTGCTCCCAGCAGGTTGCGGCGTCTGCTGGCTTGTGGCGTCTGCTCACTGTGGTGGTTTGCAGAATCTTGCTCATCTTCTTTAGGAGGCACCGGGACCTGAACCCGGGACCTCCCATGTGGTAGGTGGGCACCCAACTGGTTGAGCCACAGCTGCTTCCCTTAATGGTTTTGAGAAGCTCTTCTGGGTATATTGAAATCATGGAACTTCTAGACCTTCAATAAACTTAGCTATAGAATATGAACAAGGTGCCTGCATTTGTATTACTGGTGTAAACATTTTGTTCATCAGTCAATAACAAGAATAAGAATAGTAGTTGCCCTTTGTCCAGGGCCCTTAGCATGGGCCACGCCTTGTGTTTCATGCATCTCTAATCTTATTATGATCATTATTCTATAGGTGAAAGAACCAAGGCTCAGGTCATGGCTTTTGTTTTAAGTTTCATTATACAACTACAACTATTCAAACATCCACAAGACTAAAGAAAGATACAAGTGCAAAGACACCCCATGCACTCATCCGCAGATTCAAGCGTTACTGGTATTCGTCAACCTTGTTTCATCTCTGCCTCCTCCTCCACACAGGATCAGAAAAGTTAAATGCCTCCAGGACCACAAGCCAGCATGCTTATCCCGCATCTCCCATGGGTTAAATGCAAAGCAAGTCCTTGGAGGTGCGACAGGAAATCTGGTTCCTCTGAACAAGGAGAATTTGCTGGGTGGTTGCTCTACAAGCATAAACTCAGTTAATTGTGAAAACAACCCTATGAGGTTGAGAGCTATTATCCCCATTTTAGAGATATGGAAACCGAGTCATGGAGAGGACAAGTGCCTTGCCCAAGGGAGGTGGAGCTGGAATTCTAACCCTGAGGTCTGGCTGCAGATGGGTCCAGTCTGGTAGGAGTGACCTGTAAGCCACCTGGACTGGTCAGCAGGTGATGACAGCACTTGGAAGCTACAAATCGTGAGATGGGTCTCCCCTGCCAGCCGCCATCCTGCTCCACCACCTTTTGGATGTCCATCTCCAGATGTCCTCTCAAGGAGAGCAGATATTTAGGTGACAGCACCAATATCATGGTTAACTTTCTAGACATCTAGATTTGTCCCTTCCTCTGGTAGTCTGTTCAACCAGGTCAAAAGGAAAGTAGAGAAAATCCTACAGTTAACGACTGACCTTGGCTGCTGGTCTTTAAACAGTGTGTGTGATTGGGCCCATTAGGACAGCATTTGAAACGCCTCCAGAGCGGTCACACCAGAGGCTTTTAGACGGCCAGCTAGCCTTTGTTTCAGCCACGCTGATTTCCAGAGAGCAGGGATTTGTCTGGGGCATGTTCACTGTATCATCATGTTACTTTAAATTAAATAACATTTCAGTCATTAGTAGACATTGCTCTTTTATCTGGAGTAGAAGAAAGTAGAAAACATGGCAGTTGGGAAGAAGACTTTCCTCTCGCTTGGCTTGCTTAGCTCCCCATGGATGTCCTGCCCCATGGGATCTGAGCCCCTCTCAACCAGAAACAGAGTGGGCATCACCATCCCCAAGTCCTCAAGATTGAGGAATGAACAAATATAAAGGGGGGATGCAACTATGAACTAAAGTAGACTTATTATTGTTCTAACAGTGGAAGAACTTGTGACTTTGATATGAGGGCAGTGGCCAGCAGAGGTTCTGAGGGGAGAGAGAGGGAAGAATAGGTGTAACATGGGAATTTTTGGGACATTGGAATTGTTATGCATGACCTTGCAATGACAGATACAGGCCAATATACATTTTGTCAAAACCTATAAAATCGTGCAGTGCAAAATGTAAACCATAATGTAAACTATAGACCATGGCTAGTAGCAGTGCTTCAATATGTGTTCATCAATTGTAAAAAGTGTACCACACTAATGAAAGATGATGTTAATGGGGAAAGTGTGGGAGGGGGAGGGGTGGGGTAAGGGATACCTTATATATATATATATATATTTTTTTTTTTTTTTTTTTTTTTTTTTTTTTTGAGG
>PVKH010048829.1:0-10162 GCA_004027955.1 Chaetophractus vellerosus | reverse complement strand
GACCAATCTTTGGTATATTTCAAAAGGCACGCCTGTGGCTGACCAAAGCAGTGTTAAACTCGTGGTTGTGCCACTTACTAGCTCATTAACTTTGGAGAATTACTTAATATATTGAAATCTCAGACCTGGACAGGAACATATTAATAGTACTAACCCAACAATATTAGTTTTTCTGGAGGGGATTAAAAGTAATACTGCATGTATTTCTGTAATAGTAAATTTTTAATACATTTTAGGTTTGAGTATTTGGAAAATTATGCTCTTTTTGCTGCTAGAAAAATTCTTCAGGTATCACAGTTTGGCATGGAAAGAAGATTCTGGAAAATCACTTAGAAGGAAATTGCTTTATTGCAGATAACAAAAGACAAGGGCCTTTGTTATTCTTATTGAAAAGACTATGTCAATATTTACATCTACTACTACTACTATTATGATCATAATAATTAGCATGGCTTATTTTTAAGTGACAAACAACAATATATTAACAGAGTTGGTATTCTAATCTTAAATATCTCACCCAAAACACATATTGTTACTTGCTAAAATATATTGCATTCAGAGTGAAAAAGTACATAAAATTTTGACTCAAAATATTTTAGAAGTTAAATTCAAAAAGACTTGAAATCTACATGTAAGACAGAGATGAGGTAAATGCAGGTGAAGATTCTAACCTTTAAAAGATTTTTCACTTCAATTACTTTTCCATATCACTTGTTTCATGTGTGCAGTCTTGACCTTGACTATTTCTTACAGGTTTTTCAGTCCTGTACTTTTATTCCAGGCATTATACCATGCCAGTCAAACCAGATTTTCTTGATGGGCTTCCATCCTCTCAATTTTTCAATATAATTCCCTTCTACATCCTGACTATTGACTTTAAATTTCATTTGTAATATAACACCTGGAATTTGGAATGTGTCTAAATGTTTTTTTTTTATTTTTTTCCATTTTTGGTCCCCTGACAATACCTTTATCTTGAGCAATGCTATTAGCTCTTTCCATTTCAATCTAAAACCACATCAATATTATGTCAAATTTTACTTGCTTGTCATTTCAAGGAAGAAATTAAACAATCAGAAGGTTATACCTTTATATTCCCACTGCCAAATCTACTGTATTAACCAAATTTCCCCCTCAGTTATACTTGATTAATTGTCCATGTCTTTTTTAAGGCCACATTCTCCCTCTAGTACCCTTTATCCCATTTCTTTCATCTACATAAAGATTTTGTTCCTGCAAACATCCATCGCTCACCAGCATCACCAGTTTCCCCTCTCTATTTGATAAATCCAATCAGTATACAAACTTGATTTAATCTCACCCATTAAAAATATACAACAAAACCATCCTTGGTTCTCTCATTTCTGACTCATCTGTCTTTATAGAAAACTTTCCTCATTTGTGGTCCATCTTCATTGACTTCATCTTCTCATTCTGTGGTAGGCAGAACAATGAACCTCCAAGGATGTCCATATCCTAATCCTCAGAACCTGCCAATATATTCCCTTACATGGGAGAAGGGGCTTTTGAAGACATGCATAACTTAAAGATTTTAAGAGATTAGGGTTATCCTGAAATGTCTATGTGGGTCCACGGGAATCAAAAGGGTCCTTAACAGATGGAAGAGGAAGGCAAAAGAGTTAGAAAAGGAGATGTGATGAAGCAGAAGTCAGACTGATGTGATAGGTGGCTTGGAAGATGGCAGAAAAGACCCAGAGCTAAGGAATGAAGGCAGCTTCTGGGAGCAGAAAAATGCAAGAGAAAAGATTTTCCCCCAGAGACTCCAGAAGTAATGCAGCCCTGCTGAAAGTGGTCCAATGAGATCCATTCTGGGTTTCTGACGTCCAGAACTGTAAATACATTTACATTGTTTTCAAACATTAAATTGTGGTAATTTGTTACTTCAGCATAGGAAACGAATAGACCCCACTCTATCTTGAACCTTCTCCTGTCAGATTCCTTCTCTTCAACTCAACAGATATCACTAATTCCAAAGTGATCAACATCGTGGTTGTCAAACCTTGCAAATGTCAATTCTTAGTTCTCATCTTAGTAGAACTCTAAGCAATCTTTGACATCAGGGCTTGTTTTATGATATACTTTATATAATTTGATTGTTAGCAACTTTATTTATCTATATAAAATATTTTAGCCCTGTTTTTAAAATGTGTTTCTTGAGAGAGGATGCTGGTGTTACTTCCTCTAAGCATTTGCCAAGAGTCTGGCAGGAAAACCAACCTATAAAAAATTTTAACATAAATTTTCACCATGAGCTTGATTAGGACACCAAAGAAAGTAAAAATCAGACACCAGCTGAATGAATACTGGCATATATTTGTGATTTCTCGAGAAGTCTCTTTTATTTCCTCAACTTTATTCAAAACAAGACTGAGACAGGAAAGTCTTTTCACAGATGCTTTTCTGAGTTCAACATTTGAGGTCCTGGTTTTATACAGAGGTCTCAGAGCCAATTTCCAACCTGGATCAATCTACATCTTTATCTCTTCTTCCTTGTGTATAGATGGCTCTTCAAGACCAGGCTGTAGGCCACCAGGGATCAGAAAAATATTTTTAAGAAAACCATTAGCTCCACTGCTAGTTTATGTCTGCAGTATGGAGCTTTCTTGCCATTTCTGGTATCTGGTCATTTCCCTTATATGTCTGCTTGCTCTTTTTTGCCTCAAAAACATCTTTGTTTAATATATTATGTCCATCATTTATAAGAATCTATACTGGAAAATATTTTTTTTCTGTTCATTTAGTGTGCCATATCCTGGAAATAGAAAGCTGTCCCTGCTTATTTAAACATTTATACACTTGACTATGGTGGTACTACATGTTTGGATCCAGTGTTCACCTTCTCAAAATTATTGCTCTTCAGAGGAACAAACATTATTGACTCTTCTTTTTTCCCACATATTCCACATGCAATCCATTAACAAGCCAGCAACGTGGCTACTCTTTACCACCTCCATACTGCTTCCCTTCTCCACTCCCCTGATTCAAGCCATCATCATCTCTCACTTGTCTTACTGCATCATCTATCTTTATCTCTCTGTGCTGACACAGTTGCCCAGAGCCTGATGGTACATTCCACCTAAAACAAATGTCAATGTAAATGTTCAACTGAGATTTTTTAAGTTTAAAATATGCATCAGATCATATCATACCCACTTACTCAAATAGTTACAATAGTTTCATCACACTTAGACTAAAAGGTTAGAAATCACCATGACCTTCTAGATCATGATGCCTAACTAAACCTGTCTTTCCTCATCACTCAGTCAGCTCTAGTCAGTTTCCTTTTAGTTATTCCTCACATATGCCAAGTCCTCCCCTGCTTCACTTACCACCCCCCTCCCAGGGGTTTTTGTACCCTGGGTTTTTTATTACCCTGAATACCCCATTATTAGCCATGTCTCATTTACTTACCATCTTCATATATTTCCCTAAATGTTACTTTCCAGAGAGATTTTTTTTTGATTGCCTTAACTAAAATTGCATTCTTTTCCCTATGTTTCTAAACCTATATCCTGGGTTATTGTAGAGAGTTAACCACTTGAAATTGCATTGTTTGTTTTCTCCCTCTATGCTAGAATTTTAGTTTCATTGGGATAGTTTCCATTGTTTATCACTGTATTACTTGAACCTACAATAATGCCTTCACCAACAAATTGCCCCATAAACTCTTCTGAACAGATTAATGAATAAATTAATAATTAAATGGCTCTAGGCACCTACAGATGCTGGAAACAATTGTTTTTGTGTGTGACCAGTAGTGGCTTAGTTCATTAATTAGATCCTGAGAGGAGTTTAGTATGTTTTACATGATGGACACTAAAAGATTTTTAAAAAACTAATTTAGCTCTACCTCAAGTAGAGTCTCAATTTGTGATGCAATATGTAAGAAAAATAAACAAAACTATGCCATTTACAAACCATCTGGGAAAGTGGCCTGACCTTCTTAAGTCCTGCTGAACAGCATGCCTTTTTAGTGGGAATAATTCCCATGAAGCCTCTTAAAAGTAGTCATAGATAATTCACTGAGTCTACTGAAATTGAATGGACTGGTATGCCTGTTTCTTCCAGGGAGGAATAAAGAGAGTAAAGTCTTTGAGGATAAAATCTCATGGTAGAGATGTGCTCTGTGTGGGCATATTGTTGAGCTGAGATTGGTTATACTACATTTAAAAGAATTGCTGGGAACCAGCTGTGACTCAATTGGTTGGGCTCTGGTTTACCACATGGGAGGCCCCGTGTTCGGTTCCTGGGGTCACCTGGTGAAGGCAAGCCACCGTGCGGTGAGCTGATACAGCAGGGGGAGATAAGCAGACACAGAAAAATGCAAAGCAAAAATGAACACAGAGAGCACAAGCAGCAAGGGGAGATATATAAATAAATAAAAATAAAATTAAAAAAAAAGAATTGCTAACTTAGCATCATTTACCACCACCAATATGAGTCCTCAATTACCCTTACTTGAGTGACTCTGTGCATACTTGTGTGAGTTCCAATTGTCAATAAAGCCTCTGCCAATTTTGCCTTACATCAATCAATCAGTCTCTCTCATTCTTCCTCTCTTTCTCCTTCTATTTCCTGTAATTTTATTTAGTTGTTGTTTTGATACATGTCCCATTCCAAATTCTGCTACTCTCCCTGTACAAAGCTTTGTGTGGTGATCTTAAAAAAAATTTCAGTCATAAAGCAAGAGTGAAAGTCCCTTAGTGAATTTGTTGTTCAGGGACCAGAGTAGCTGTCATGCCACAACAATCTTGGAAATGTTATCATAAAGAGGGAGCAGAACATATTTTCAGGAGTTTTGTAAAGAAAAGTCAATGTAGCTTTGGCTCAGGGTAAGGAAAGAAGATTTTTGATAGACCATAGAGTGAAGTAATGATATAGAACAAAGGAGTGTCTAAGTCAATTGGAGATTTGAGTGAGATGTTGAACAAGATTTCTGAATCAAGAATAAAAACTGACTCAAATTTAAAACCAAAAAATTTATAGCAGGTTGTAAGGATGTTCTGTTACATTAAAACATATTTTGGCACTACAATATGGAATCTGTAAGAACCAAAAAAGAAAAAATATATTTAATCTCAAGATTAATTTTGGAGCTACAGATACTGATAGATCTTTTGGTGAATAATAATTTCATAACATAGTAACACTTCCATGAGGAAAGAAGATGTGTTTTCATGATCATTTATGATCAAAACATCATTACCAGCAGTATAAATAATAAAATAAATTTGAGATATTGTTTGTGTTTGGGTTTTTTTCTCCACTTTACCATGCTAATGTCTCACTGGTCTACTTTCAACTAAGCTCAATCACAGTTTTCCTGAAAGGCCAGGTGTAATAGAAGGAATTTGTTCCACCCACTGCCACCAAAAAAAAATCACAGTACCTCACTTCCATGAATTTGGACTGCAACAATCTTGGAAATGTCAGGCTTTCTTTAAGGGCACCTGGACTCAGAGAGAAGTCCATAACTGAACCAATGCCACTGCCTTGTCTTCCTATTCCAAGGGAGGCACGTTGGTGTGTATGGAGAACTGAATTGAACTGAACTTCCAAATTACAACAATCAAGCCAAAATGGAAATAAAGTGAAGGATTTAATCATTTATTGCAATTATATTAGCAACAGGTAAACCCTGAGAAAAAGCACCAACTTGCCCTCCCTCTCATCCCTTCTGGATTTCCCCATGGAACAACATCACCAGACGAAGGTCAGATGGATCATTGAGATCTCGGCTTATAGCTCACTGCCGAGGGAGCCCTGAACAAAAGGCTCTTTCAGTTTCATTGACTCCTGAGCATGATAAAAAGTTGCACTATGAATCAGAAGACATGGGTTTTGGCCCTAGCTGTTTAACACTAGGTTTTAGTTTGCTAATTTGCTCAAAGTATATACCATGAAATGCATTGGCTTTAACAGTGAGAATTTATTAGCTTACAAACTAAAAAGTTTTTAGGCTGAGAAAAATGTTTCATGAGGCAATGCTTTCTTCCCAAAGACTAGTGATCCTGGACTCTTGTCAGATGGCAAGGCACATGGGGGCATCTGCTGATCTCTCCCTTCTCTTCTGAGAATCATTGTTTCCAGCTTCCTGCTTCTGTGTTTCTCTATGTCTTCATCTAAATTACATTCTCTTAAAGGACAAATGTAAATGCTTTGTTATCTCTAAAATGTTTTCATTGTAAGGTGCCAATGTAAGGTCTTAAATTACAGCATAAGATACTTTTCAATTATCACCCTTCCTTAATTAGGAATTTTAATCATTCTTCAGACTGTCTATGTCCAAACAAATACTGAGAAGTTCTTGGTTCCTATAAGATTATTAGGTTTTCTGTTTTTTTTTTTTTAAATCTGAAACATTTTAACTGGGATTACTGTCAGAGAGGGTTCCTTTTAAAATTCCCTCTCATAACATTTTGCTAGGTATTTGAAGAACAGTTTTTAGGTACAGTTTTAGTTACATGTAACATTAAGGAAAAGTTTTTTAAAAACCCTGAATGAAATTTTTGTCAGACCACTGCTGATCTCATTAAGTAAAGGGCATGTTTTTGGCTTAAGCATGAGAAAATTACCCTTGCTTCTTAACTATAATAAAGACATAAGTTATAACTGTTCATCTGGAAAGAGGTGGGTCAAGTGGGGAGACTTGACTGCTGTGTGATGGCCACAAAGCCTTTACCATACTCAGCATGCTCTGGCCTCCCTCTCTGCCAGCAGGGAAGTAGCAGCAGTCTTCCACCTCACAGATAAATTGAGACACAAAGAAATACAACCAAGGTCACAGACCCCCCCAGCAAGTCTCCCTTTGCAGGATGCATACTGGTGCTTTCTGTAGATATAAAGGAAGTTTTGCTTTCAGGCACTTCCCAGGTTTTGTCATTTACTTATTGCTACTTTTAAAAATCTACATTGATAAAAAGTTTCAACTGCGTGGGAGGAAGCAAGAAAAGCAGCTGAAAGTAGAAGGTGGCAGATTCAAAATTCAAAAGGAAACAATTGCATACCATGAAAAACAAAGAAAGATGAGAATAAACTAAAAGATATGGGTATTAATAATTTCATTGGCAATTTATATACAAATGAAAATCATAAAAATGAAGAACACATGAGTCAAATGAAAACAAGAGTTATGGAATGAAGACACAGATGATAAGTCAGCAAAAATGATAAATATTCAAAAACCTTGGTGGGGAACAAATTCCTAGATACAAGAGTATAATCCAAGAATAATCTTAGCAGAAGTTAAACAATTACATTCCCATAAGACTTTTGAGCACTTTCTTTTGCTTTAATAAAAATAAAAACAGAAACACATAGGAAGTACAATGGCTAAAACCAACCAACCAACCAAATAAACCAATAAACAAGTTTACAAAATAAGACTTTGAATGTTGACAACCTATTACAAAACTTGACTGCTACTTACTGGTTATTTCTTTGATATTAAGTACAAAAAATATTTCTTATATCTCGTTAGCCTCAGTTTGTAATCTTTTTCTTAGGGTTGTTTTAAGTTTTCAATCATCAATAAGTTTTAGTTTATTCTTATCTTTCTTTTGTCTTTTTGTTGGATATAGAATACTCCCAGATATATTCTATATCCAACAAATGTTAAAACTATACCATGTCTCATCTTCCATATCCTTTAAAATGCATTCTTTAAACTTTATTCATTTTGTATTTCCTACTTCCTATTCAGTTCCTGAAGCAGACTAAACATTTACTAATGAGGTAAGATACTAATGAAAATAAAAATATCTTATAAACATAGGAAAACTGATAGAAACTAGTTGGCTCAAAAGTGTTCATTATATTTAAGGCCTTTGTTTTTATTGTGTAATGGCAGATGAGGTAGTCATATTTTGTAATAGGATTTTTTAAACATTTTAAGTTATGCTGGTCCAAAGAACAACAATAATAGATAAATAAAACATCTAGATGTTTGAAACAGAAGATTAAACAACTGTGTTTTGTTTGAAGGTGTAAACTTTTGGTAAGATGACAAATTTCCACTAGGATTATAAATTTCAAAGATACATGTAATCCAGAGATGAAAATTTCAATAATGTCAAACACATGCATAATATCACTGCATCTTATAATAATCACATAATAATTGTACTACTCCTTATTACCTGTAGAACTCCAAATGCTTAATCTTTTATTGCCCTAAAAATGGGTTGTCCTCACCACCACCAAAATATCTAAAAGACTGATCCTTTACCATTCAGGAAACTATGATAAACACACACATATAAATTGATTCAAAAAGAATTTAAAAATTCAAAGTTTATTTTGTTGTTATTTTTGTATAATCAGTAAAATTAACATGTTAAAAGACATGATTCTGAGACTTACACCAAGATGTGCAACCTGGAAGGTTTGCCAGGGCTATTTTAAGCAGTTGTTTTTGACATTGAGCTTAATTTAATACTGTTTGTCTCAAGACAACTCACTGGACCATTTTTAAGACACAGTGCACACCTGGTATAACATCCAACTTGCATTAACCCCTCCCTGGAAAACATATATGTCTAGTCAGAAATTATGATTTGGTTTAAAAGGCACATACATTCCAGGATTTATGTCTAATAATTATTTTATCATGTCATTAAATACAGCACATTTTTGCAGAATGAATATTCTTTGCTACTTTTTAAATAACATTGGAAGAGAATTAATGATGTCATTTAAATTATAAAATTATTCCTCTTTATAAGTAAACATTTGTTTATTTTCTAGATCAGGGTTTGGCAAATTATTGTCCATGGATTCTTTTTATTCAGACCTCAAGCTAAGAATGGCTTCTACATATTTAAGAGTTGTGAAATAAAATCAAAGAAGAATCTGCAATGGGGACCATATGTCAGTTTCAAAGCCTGAAATATTTACTATCTGGCCTTATACAGAAAGATTTGCAGTTGCCATTCTAGATTTATTCTTTAATGTATACTTATACTTAAAAGATGATTTAACAAAATATTTCAATTTCAAAAGAACTATAAAGAGACATTCTCATTCTTTTGAGATTTTGGCTATTCTATATAGCCATATTAGATGCAATTTTTCCCATTAACACATTGATCTGTCAAGTTAAACAATGATTTATAAAATTAGAGGCTTTTAACTTAATATTATTTCTGTAGTTATTTCTCTTATTTTGTACCTAATTTTCCGGGTATATTTTAAGTTTGCAAAATGAATGTTGACTGTCTGCAGTGTTCCTAATGTAAACATTTTAAAAGCCTGAACTTAAGCCATTATTTTGCCATGGGGACTTTAAATAGACATTCCAGCCATCTAATATATCTAGGGAAATGCTGAATTTTTATTTATGTCTTCAGGTGACAAGCTGTGATGGATAGCCTGACAAAGTTCCATCGTCTAGCTTTGCACTACCAAGGAAATGATTGTGGCATTCGCCTGCCAGTTTAGTTAACAAGAGCTAACAGCCTTAAGGCAGCAGTTTAAAAGTCATTTGTTTGCACTTCCAACAAGTACATTATATTGTGCAGTTTATTCAAGTAAGCATAATTTTATAACAAGTTGTTAAAATCTCTTTTGTCAACAATAAAAGTCTCTTTATCCTGGTATGAAGAGTCCTAATAGTGAATATCTCAAAAATTGTATCATTTTTGTTAAAATCAAAGCAAAAAATATCAAATCAAATATTTGACTAAATATTAGTGCAGTATTATTTCTGTTATTCTACCATCAGTTCTTTCCTATGTAATATTTCTCTTTTTTCCTTCATCACAGAAATTGCTCATTTAAAAACTGAATTGTTACTCTCCCTCTTTATCATGAGGTGAAGGCTGTCATCCTCTGCTTGCTGTCAGGGAATGTATATTTCCAAGAGGAAAGTACCTAATTTTAGCAGTCATAGCTAAAAATGATGTTACTGTTAGTTGTCAGAGAAGTGATCATTATAGAGTCTATTTTCTCTTTGATGCAAGCAATTCAGATCAACTTTTCAAGGCACTTAGAATTGCCATGAATATTCCTCCAATTTTCCCTTCATTCTTGTTCCTCTCGTATCAATGTCATTTGTTATGAACTTAATACAAACAATAAAAATATTTTCCTTGTTCACTTTTTTCAGATATATCATTACTTAAGTCAATTACTTTTTAAAAAC
>PVKH010048828.1:0-10240 GCA_004027955.1 Chaetophractus vellerosus | reverse complement strand
ATTGCTGTAAGTGTATGGTATCAGAGGCTGAGCAGACTGAAGAGAGAAGATGTCTTGGCACAGGGTCTTGAGACATTGGCAGGATGAAAAGGGCTGGGGTGATGGAGGCAACTGAAGATTGGTTACATACAGGGAGACTGATTATATAAGTGAACATATTAAGGACAATGGGAGTCAAGTTTCTCATTGCCAGTGAAGAGACGTACAAATATAAACAGGAAGAAAAGTAGAATGAGCCCTGTGATATAATTGAAGATATTGTTGTGGACTCATAGTTGTCAAAGTATATGTAGATGCATATAGAAATAAAGTTATGTGTGTATAAGGGCTATGTGTATGTGTTCATATGTCTTATCCCTAGGCCTGTCAATTGAGGAGAGGTGGGAGCAAGACAGCCAAAAACCAATGAGCACACCTAACATCCAGATCTTGTATTCCAAATACCATTGTCCTCTAAAAGGAACAAGGGTACCTTCAAGAAATGGCTGATTTCAGGGTTGAGGTATGAAAAGTACAAGATGAGCCTGAAACATCTAGCTGCTCTAAAAAAAAAAACAAGGAATTACTCAAAGAAAGATGGGGCCTTGTCAGAAGGAAAAAAGAGTCAGCATAAAAGGGCTCCAACTGGCCAAATCTAGGAAAGTTTAAGCAGAAAATAAATAATTTTAGTGTTGAATTAGATATCATAGACTAAAATAAGAATTCATGGATCCCTACTGATACAAATAGATAACCAAATAAGTGGAAAGGTTGATGAGAAACAGGAACTTTATATAATTTCCAAGTACCTCCCACAAATATTTATTAATTATAAAGGCAAAAAGTACTTTTTTTAGAGTATAGAAGCCTAGCAGACCTCCTCTTAATCAAGTTAACAAGGTAAACAAAATCAGTATGTGGAAAATCAAAGCTGTGCTAACTGATAGGATTCGATGAGAAGGACATGACATCACTTCTGTGATATCTCTGCCAAAGAAACATAACCTGAATCTAATAATGAGGAAACATCAGATAAACCAAACAACCAAACTCTTATCTTCAAAAGACCATATAAGTCAAAAGAAAACTGAAGAACTGTTCCAGAATGAAGGAGACAAAGAGACATAACTAAATGCAGCCACATGAATGGGAACTGAGAATTAAGTGGTAGTATTGTATCAGTGTTAATTTCCAGATTTTAATGGCTGTGGTTATATAGAAGAATGTCCTTATTTGTTGAAAATACACATTAAAGCATTCAGGGGTGATAGGGCATCTGGTTGACAACTTACTCTCAAATGGTTCAGGACAGAAAAGTTTCTTTTTATTTATTCCACTTCCTATGTTCTTTAAGTTTGAGATTATTTCTCAATAAAAAACACTAAATGTTAAGGTCTGTTCTCACTCTTTATAATAAGTTAACAGTTGGTAAAGATGCCATAGAATTGGAAATTAGAGAAACCTAATAATGGAGCATATATGTTACACAAGTTAGTAGCCAATTAAGTACCCATAAATGGTGGCCTCTGGACAACTGGGGCCAAGGTACCCATCCGAGCAGCTGTGGATCATATCATTAGACTGGCCCAATATTGTTGCTCAACCACATGGACACCAGCCCCTTTCTTTTATTCTCCCTTAAAGATTATTTGCATCAAAGACTACTGTACCAATTATTCCAGGAAGAAGAAGAAATTAGGAATGTATCAGGGAACATTTGAATATTGCTGGCCTTAGCAAAATCAGAATACTTTATTTATTCATCCAACAAATATTGATTGACTATCTACTATCTCCAAGTGCTGGGAATAAAGCAATGAATAAAATAGTCAAAGACCACTGCCTTGTGCTCACATATGGTCTAGCATTGGGTTGTGGAAGGCAGGTTAATAGAGAATACATAAATAAGTACATATATAATGTGTAAAATAGTGGAGAGTGCAGTGGAGAACAAGGGAAGGCTAAGGAGGACAAGGATTGGTGGAGAGGGTTGTGTTCTTGTTTATATAAGGGAGTCAAGAATGGCCTCTGTAATAAGATGATTTTTTGAGCAGAAACCTAGAGGAAATAAGAATTTGAGCAAAATGGATATCTGAGAGAAGAGCACTCCAAGCTAAAGACAGAGCAATAGCAATGTCTTCAATTGGGAATCAGTAGGCATATGCCTGGAGAATTCAAGGTAAAGCAAGAAGTTTGGTGTGGCTGCAGGATACAGACAAAGGGAGCGGGGTGGTGGAGAGGAGCCTGGACGTTATTTAGGTCCTTAGAGACAATTGCAAGGACTTCGGCTTTCACCATGAGAGCATTAAGAAGTCATAGCAGGGGTTGAACAAAGAAGTGAGGGAACTGACTTGGGATTTGAAAGGATCTCTTTGGCAACTTGGAGTGAGAATGACTGTAGAGAGGAAAACGCCAAAGCACAGAAAGCAATTATGAGGTTTTTAAATTAACTCAGGTAAAGGACAAAGATCAGGTGGTAGAAAACAGTGTGGTGTTCAGATTCTTGATTTATTTTGAAGATAGAACCAACAGGACTTTCTAAGGTATTGGATGTGTGGTCCAAGAAAAAAAAAGAAGACGAAGATGATCACAAGGTTTGGGGTTGCTGGTAATTGAGATAGGGAAGACAGAAGGTAGAGAAGATTTGGTGGGGGTGGGAAAATCAGATGTTCAGCTTGGGACTTGGTAAGATGTCTCTTAGCTGGACAGAAATGCCAGTCAGGAGATGAGTATTGATACCTCAGAGCACCATGAAACAAAATGGGATTGCCTGGGGAGTGAGTTCAGGCTCTTTATATTCTCTTAACCCACTGAGCTCAATCAGAAGCAGATGAGAAGCTAGGAGTGAGATTCTGCTCCTCCAGGGAGGAGATCAGCCAAATGTCTATGAGTCCTGCTCCTCATCTCAGAGGGCCACTTCCCTGTTATACATCACTGCTCTTTGGTACCCTTCCGGGATAATTGAGCGCAGAGCATCAACTGTGCCCCCAAGAAATCTTTGAAGTGAGAGTAGTCCAGTTAACAATAAGGATAACTATAAGAGTACCCATTTGTTTCTCTTTTTTTCCAGCTTTATTGAGTTATAATTGAAATTCAATAAACTATACATGTTTAAAGTGTACAATTTTTAAAGTTTTTACATATACATATATACCTGTGAAACCCTGAGCATAACGTATTCAAGATAATGAACATATCCATCACCACTACCTCTGGAAGTTTACTCCTACTCCTTTGTAACCTCTTCCTACATCCTTACTTGTACCACCCCCCAACTACAGGTAGCCACTGTTCTGCTTTTTGTGACCAGAGAGTCATTTGAACTTCTAGAATTTGATAGAAATGGAGTCATACAGTAGTACTCATTTTTGTCTGCCTACTTTTCATTCAGAATAATTATTTGAAATTCATGGTTGTTGTGTATGAATAAAAATTGGTTATTCATTTAGTTTGTCACTAGTTATATATTATGTGATCCTGGGTGCTTACCTTAAAATCAGGCAGTTGCATGCATGTGTCCAACTTGTGTTAAAGGACGTTTCCCTGAGTGCTCTTACAATTACATTTCAATATATAGTGTATGTTTCTCCTGAGGATAAAGTAACTTTAAAAGATACACATTAAAATAATGAAAAAATAGGCTTTGAAGTTAACCCTGGATGGAAATAAAAGAGTCTTCTTACAACCTGTCTACACTGCCAGATGGAGAAGTTTACTCTCCACAGTCAGGAGATGAGTATTTTCAGCACTTTGATTCCTCAGAGCACAGAAAGCCAGACTCTGTGCTCTCAGGTACCCCTTCATGCAGCCCAAGAGACATGATCAAGAGCTCCATTCTTCTGCTAAGAGCTTTATCCATTGCAACCATACCCACGAATGGTGACTGCCAGGATTGCCTCATCAGCAGTGTTGTTTTACAGCCTCTCGGAGAGCTGCAGATAACACTGACTCACACTATTAGTTTCTTGTTTTGGTCTCATGCACTAGGTCTCCTGAGAGGTTTCTGGGTACAAAGAGTTGTACTGATTCCATCACTGATTTCTAGATTAAAGCAGAGGCCGTGATCAGATTAAGGTGATTGATCTTTTGAAGATAAGATAGGTGATATGTCTGACTGATATAATCTTTAAAACCCAATGTGAGAAAATTAGGTACAAAGAGTATGATTTATGAATACATGGGTTAATATGTAAGGCAGAGAAAAGTCTGAAAGATTTGTAAAAAGAAGTGGTGTTATCAAGTAGTGAATTAGAAAGCAGACAACGGAACTGCATTTCATGTAGTGAGGTTCAAGCTACTTAGATGATTTTGGTTGATTTTCCACTTGATTAGAAACTGTAGGTACAGGGATTATTTTTTATTCATCTCTGTATTTCCCTAAATGAAATTTTGATTAGAAACAGGTACGTGGGTAGGCAATTTAGTGGGGAATGTTCTGGAAAATTATCTGCTTTGGAGCCCATAGAGCCAAAGGTCTAGTAAAAAGAGTTATTCTCCCTTCCTAACTCTTTCCCAAACTCCTGCCTGGCCTTTAGGAAATAGATTCTGATTTTAGTGTTAGACTATTGTCACCTCTCTTTGCCCCCAGGAATAAATATTCTCCTCTGTGGGTGTACTGAAAACAAAAGTAAATATTTAAATCACCAGTCACTTAAGCAAGGAGAGGTTTGTTAATTTGGTCTAAGGGAAGCTTCTTTGAACAGTGGAGCATCGGCCATTGCCCAGGGGATTACCTAGGTGTCCTGAGCACTCTGCCTCAGTCAGCTCTGCACATAGTTCTGGCTCCAGCATCCAACCTTGGAATATAGACGAGAAAGAAGAACCTTGGCTAATGCTTTGAGCGGGAAGACTTTGGCAAAAGAGACCCAACTTCCAGATTCACCAGCAGTTTTATTTTGGGGAAGTATGTTATCAACAATTTCCTTCTAAATATTTCATTATGGATAATATTAGTGTGGGTTACTTTTAATCTATACCATAAGAAAAGAATATGAACATTGTGAATGGTTAGGTAGTATTTAATCAAAACTTCACATTATGGAGTCAGCAGCTAAAAGTACTTCAACTAACTTTATCTCTGACAAAAACCAGATATTTTCATAACTAGAATACTGAAGATGTGTGGTTTGATTAAGATATTATAGAGACACTCCCCAATCTTATATAAACAGGATATAAATATCTAGCAAAAAGGATTTCCATTTCCAAACTTGATGAAGTAACAGAGATGTGATTTGCCCTCCCACCTTAAACAACTAAAAAAAAACAGACAACATTTATGAAGCAGTAGTTTTCAGGCATTGGGTAACAAGAATTGTGGAATGGTAATTACTGAAAGAGGGGAAACAAGTGAGGTGAGCCCCATAATTACCCCAGCTCCAGCCTACTAAATAAAGGGAGTTTCCAGGCTGCAGCACAAACAGGAAGCGCCCAAACACCTCCATCATCTCCTTGAAATGCGGAGATAGAGTTGAGAATTGTGGGATGCCAAAGTGGCTAGAAGTTTGCAGAGTGGAATACAGAAAAGGCACAGAGAGGAGAGAGCTGCATATAGAGAGATTTAGGAATTTATAGAGGATGCCCTTCAAGCTTTAGCTGAGCACTACTCAGCCCCTATGTGTGAGGAAACTCCCTGAGTCAGGAGAGAAAAACACTGGAAAGAAACAGATGGAACAAAATCTCCCATGATTTGTGATTAGACAGTGCCAGGCATAGCCTGTGTTTCAACCAAAGTGAAAAAAAATCGTGTAACACACTGGACATAAGAAAGATATTGCCAACATAGTGGGGCAAAATTAAACCTGGAATAAATGTTGCTCTGGTCTCACCTAGCAAAGCTTAAAAGAAAATCTTCAAAGACCAAACAGTTTACAAGTAATTTAATTTTTTTATACACAAAGGTGATAACTGTTCAACAAATATCCAAAGTATAAACACAGCAAAGCCCTGCTACCTGCTCGTGCATTTATTTACATGCTCCAGAAAAAGAAAAGCCTTTCTGGGTCCCATGGAGTTGGGGGCCAGCAGCTCATCTTTGTGAATAATGCCTAAAACCAAGCACAATATTTAAAGGGATACAAAAATCCAGCACCCAACAAGGTAAAATTCATCACGTGTTTCATCCAATAAAAAAAATTATCAGGCATGCAAAGAAACAGGAAAATGCTGCCCAAAATGAGGGGGAAAGTCAATCAATAAAAACAGACCCAGAAATGATAGTGATAGAATAAACTACATTATATAGGTTCAAGAAGGTAGAAGAAAGCATAAGTGTGTTGAGGAGAGATATGGAAGACATTTTTTAAAAACAAATCAAACTTCTAGAGATGAAAAAGAATGTCTGAGATGAAAACAACACTACATGGTATTACTAGAGTATTAGACACTGCAGGAAAAAAAATATTAGTGAATTTGAAGACATTGAAACTATCCAAAATGAAACAGACAGAGGAAAAGGAGTGGGAAAAAGAACAATGCAGTGGGCAGTGGGACAATGTCAAACAGCCAAATATGCACGTAATTGATGTCCACAAAGGGGTTGGGAGGAATTAATAGTTGACATTTTCCCAAATTTCGTGAAGATTATAAATGCACACATCCAAGAATTTCAATGAACCCCAAGATCAAGAAACAAGGAAAACTGCACCAATGCACAGCATAGTCAAATTTCTCAAAACCTGTGAAAAACAGAATGTTTCAAAGAAAGCCTGAAAATAAAACAAACATGTTACATGGAAAACAATAAGGATAAAGTTAACTTCTCACTGAAATCAATGCAAGTCAGAAGATATTGGAACAGCATCTGTAAAGTACTGAAAGAAAATAACTATCAATCTAGAATTCTATATCCAGAATTCTATATCCAGCAAAAAACTTTCAAAATTTAGGGTGAAATAAAGGCCTTTTTGCAGATGCACAAATGCTGAAAGAATTCAAACAGAAATTGACTCATGCATAAGTTGTCAATTAGTTTTTATAAATAGTGCCAAGTCAGGTCTATGAGGTAAACAAGCATTTCAATAAATGATGCTGGGACAACTGGATAACCATATAAAAAATAGTTCTGATCCTTAACTTACACCATATGTAAAATTAACTTGAAAGGGATCATAGACCTAAATGGAAAAGCTAAATAAATATACCTTCAGAAGAACATTTAGGAGAAATTCTTAGAGAAATTTGGTTTGGCAAAGATTTCTTAAATACAACAAAAATGCACAAATTCTAAAAGAAAAACATCAGTTAGTTGAACTACATCAAAATTTAAAAAGCTTTGCTCTTCAAAAGACCCAGATATGAAAATGAAAAGGTAAGTCATGGACAAGGACAAAATATTTGCAAAATATATATCTGGAAAATGAGATATATCTTGAATATATAAAGAACTCTTACAATTCAATAAGAAGACAAATAACCAATAAAAATGAGTAAAATAATTGAAATGTCACTTCAAAAAAGATATATGGATGGTATTGTTAAAATGATTAGTCATTTGGGAAATGATAATTAAAACCTTAATGAGCTATCACTAGACAGTAAAATGGCTAAAATTTTTAAGAAACTAACCATACCAAATATTGGTGAGGATATGGTGGAACTGTAGCTTTCATATACATCCGATGGGAATGTAAAATGGTAAAATTACTTTTTTATCAGCGCAATAGCACATTTACAGAAACTTCATGTAGGAAGGACAAAGTTTTCATATACCCCCTGCTCACACATGCAGTTTTCCCTATTATTAATATTTTGCATTAGTGTCATACTTTTGTTACAATTCATGAAACAATATTATTATAATTATGCTATTAACTTTAGCACAGTTTACATTGTGTTGTACAGTTCTATAGGGGTGTGTGTGTGCATGTGTGTGATAACATATACATCCTACAATTTCCTTTATTCCCCTTTTCTAATATACAATTCAGTGGTGTTAATTACATACACAAAATTGTACTTCCATCCCCATCATCCAGTCCCAAAACATTTCCATCACCTCAAACTGAACCTCCATACCAATTAAACATTAACTCCCCATTCTCCTCCCACACTTGGCCCCTGGTAACCTGTATTCTAGTTTTTTACTTCATGAACATGATTATTCTGCTTATTTGATATAAGTGAGATTATACGTTTGTACCTAGCTTATTTCACTCAATATAATGTCTTCAAAGTTAATCCATATTGCAGCATGTATCAGAACTTCCATCCTTTTTCACAGCTGAATAATATTCTATTGTATGTATATACTACATTTCATTTCTCCATTCATCAGTTGATGGATATTTGGGTTGCTTCCACTCTTTGGAAATTGTGAATAATGCTTCTAAGAACAATGAGAACCTATCTTGGGAATATTTGAAAACCATAACTCCTTCCTTATACAGATGAGGAAACTCAGACCCAGAAAGATCACTTGACAGGGGTATCTGGTTCCTTTGCATCAGATCACAGATTTCTCCTTTCAAGCAAGGTTGCCATTTCCCTGGGCTTCCTTTTTCAATATCCAAAATCTCTATTAACTTAGAGTGCCTGCTGAAGAGGACTAACCTTAAGTTTAGTTGGCAGGCATCTGAGAACAAAGTATCAAATACACAGCCCTTGTATTTTCACAGTTTCCTTTACTTCTAGGATGGGCTTAGAAACACCAGGGGTAGTCTCAGGTTGTGGTTCAGGCCCCTGGGTGGTCTGGAGTCTCTCTTGCCACAGTGGTGATGGCTTTGGCATCCAAATAGTCTTGAGGCTAAACTGCCCTGCTGCAGGTAGGCGTCAAAGCAGCCAATGCACCAAGATCTGGTTTTCCTGAGCTTTCCCTCCATCAGATAAGGTCAGATCTCAGATATAATGACCACTTAGGCTTCCTGAGGGAAGTCTATTCAACTGCCAGCCTTAGCAATATTTAGACAGAAGTTGCTTAATGGTATTACAGCTCTGTTGTAGCTTAAGTGGAGAGCATCAGGAGAAGGCCACTTGAATTGTTTTCCTAGAGGTTGGAATGAGTTTCCAATGCCTAATTCCCTTTTTAACAAATGAGGTATGTTTAGACCAGTTCTCAATGGTGGGGGAGGATGTGGAAAAGAGAGGTTTCTCCTAGGGTACATTGGCAATGTTTGGAGAAATTTGGGGTTTTCATAACAGGAATGGGGATTGCTACTAGCACCTAGTAGTTAGATGCTAGAGATCATCATACAATACACTGAAAAGCCCCCCACAAAAAAAGAATTATCCAGCTTCAACCATCAATAGTTCTGAGTTTGAGAAACACTAATTTCGGCTAAAGTGACAGCTCAGGTTAATAGTAACATCAGGAAACCAAGAGGTTTAAACTCTTGCCTTCATTATTCTGGTTTGCTAGCCAGTTGGCTAATGGACTCAACTTACCATATAGATTTCCAAAGGGTGAAACAGTGTTTAACATTTTTTAAATTATTTTAAAAATTGTATTGAAGTATAACATGTATATATGAACATACATAAACAATAAGTGTATAATAGAAGTTGTGAACTTACAAAACAAACATGCATAGTATATAGGACGCCCATACCTTGCATTGTTGTGGAACATTTGTTACAGATGATTAAAGAGCATCATCAGAATATTAGTAGGGGAGAGGATGTGGCTCAAGCAGTTGACCACCTGCTTCCCACCCACAAGATCCCAGATTTGATCCCCTGGGTAGCCAATGTAGCTCAGTGGTTGAGCACTGGCTTCCCACATATGAATTCCTGGGTTCAATCTGCGGTCCTGGTACCACAAAAAGAAAATGTTAGTAGTAAGTAACTACAGTCCATATCTTACATTTGGTGTACTTTCCCCCAAACTTACCCTATTATTAACATCCTGTATTAGTATTATATATTTATTATGGTTCATGTGAGAATGTTCTCGTATTTGTTCTGTTAACCACAGTTCATCATCCACCACAAGATTCACTGTGTTAGGCAGTCCCATGCCTTGTATAAGACATTCAAAGTATACACTCAGTGGCTCTCATTTTCATCACAGAGTTGTGCTGTCATCAGCTTAATACATTTCAGAACCTTGTTATTACTCCAAAAGGAAAAATCCATTACTCCCTTATACCCCCTGTTGTTGTCTCTTAGAACTGATATAATATCTTTGTCATTGCTACAAAATATTACAAAGTTATTGTTAACTATGGTCCATAATTTACATTAGTTGTAATTTTCCCATTTATCACCAAATTTTTAATACTTGGTAAAAGAAAAACATTCTTATATTTATGCTATTAACCACAAT
>PVKH010048827.1:0-10164 GCA_004027955.1 Chaetophractus vellerosus | reverse complement strand
TGAACCCTTAAAGCCACCCTAGCCAAATTCTGCCAAGAAACTGCTCTCCCCTGGAAAACTTATTTCCCTTAACCCTTCTCCAAGTTAAGTACACCCCAAGACCCATAGGTTATTCACCCTTCAAAATTTTGTTCAGCCAGCCACCCCCAATTATCCAGGCTTTCAAAGGAAATCTCAAGCTCCTAGGGGAAGCTATCCAAAATTCCATCCTCCAGGAGCTGAGGAAAACTCTATCCCAAATACATAAAACTGCCTTGTTCCAAAACCTCATCCCACTGGGACACCTGGTGCTCCCCCACTGGCCAGTGGACCTAGTCTGGGTTAAAGCCTGGAAAAAAGAACCCCTTCAGCCATCCTGGACAGGCCCACACACTTTAATTCTTGTAACTCCCACTGCTCTTAATGTTGCAGGCATCGTCCCTTGGAACCATCATTCCAGGGTCAAGAAAGCACACCCAGATAAAGAACACAATAGCTGGACAACCCAACCCACACCTGACCACACCTTAAGAATTTGAGCCACCCAGAACTGCCCACGAACACCATCTTTATCTAATGCCTGCTAAATGGACCCCTGCTCCAGGTGTTTGCTACTCCTAGAAAGACTACTCTCTTTGCTGCTCAGAATTAGACTGGCTGCTGTAGTTCCTGCAGACTGGACAATAGTAAATAGAGCCTTAATCGCAGTGACACACATTGTGCCTTGTAGGATGTTTCTGTGCAATAGGTTGCTTTTCCTATTCTGCCTCAGGGCTGGTGCCAGTTCTCAGCCCTGCTCTGGTTTTACAAATCCACCCCCTCTCAGCATCAAATAGGTTAAAATAGTTCACAGTAAAGTACCAACCCTCCTCTTCCTTTACCTACTGTACCTGTATGCCAGCAGAATGTTATAGGTTAACTAAAGCCTCAGTTTGTGAGGAAAAGGGACGAAAGTTCTGAATAGCCAGACTGAAATTTGGGGGTAGCTGCAAAACCAGGGGAGGACAGTTGTTGGACTTATTATACACATGCAGGCATGTCAAATGGGGGGGGGGGTACAAGATATATCCCAGAAAAAAAAACTTAAAACAAGTCTGGACCAGCCTCATCCAGCTATCTAAGGTCCCAAGTATAAGTGAACAAATTTAACAAGACTTTATCAGCTCACTCATTTCACAGCCCCTGTTCAACAAATGAGACTGTTGATTAACACCTCCTATGCTCTCCTCCACAATATCAGCCCTGGGACCAACTACTGTTGATTGTCTCTGTACCTCAGAAAAAAAAAACCTACTCAGGCACACTGACCCCTCCTGATTAGCCTCATAAGGACAGGAGTAACCATGGGAATAAAAACAGGGCTAAAAAGACTAGGCTTCTCTATTAAATTCTACTATAAGCTTTCCCCAAAACTGAATGAAAACATAAAGCAAGTGGCAGATTCTTTAGTTTCTCTTCAGAACCAGATCAACTCATGAGCTGGAGCAGCCCTACAAAATAGGAGAGCCCTTAACTTACCTCTACCAAAACCCCTGCAAGGGTGGAAAGTTCTGTTGCTCTTGAAGCTTGCAAGTGCCACTGCTCCCTGGAAGGGGGTCCCAATTTCTCCATGTTAGCAGATGATGCCCCATAAAAAATTGTAAGGGCATCAAAGGTGGGAAATGATGAAAAAATTGCTGCTTCCCTTTTAACAGCACTCTCTCCTCTTCATTAATAGAAACCCACAGCTTTGAGAAGATAGCTATCCCTCTTCTCTTTCTGGAATGGAATCCACAACTTAGGGAGATAAGTGCCCTCCTCCCCCTTTATTCAGGAATCCACAAAGTTAACTATTCTACTCCTCTCTTCCATGAGGCCCTCTGCTTTAGGAAGATAAGCTAAATTTGCACCTTTGCTTCTGTAACCCTGGCCTACCTGCTTGCTTCAGGAATTTGCCCACTTTCCCAGCAACCCACTAGCCAATAAACAGAAACCTATATAAACCCATGAAAGCTGATGCCCAAGGCTCAGATTTTGGGAGCCTCAATTCTCCTCTGGGCCTGTGCATAATAAAAACTTAGTTCCCCCAGCACTCTGAGTGCACACTTGGGTTTCTCATAGTCAAGTTTTTTTTTTTTCTGCCACAACAATTTCAGCATTTTAAATATTTCATTGCATTGCCTTCTTGCCCCAATGGTTTCTGATGTGAAATCAATATTCAATGTAATTGGGACACCCTTTCATGTAGCATATTGCTTTTCTTTTTCAGATTTTAGAATGCTCTCAGCCTTTGTTTTCAGTAGTGTGGTTATTATATGACTATGTATATTTTCTTAATATTTAATCTTTTAGGTATTATCTGTTTTTCTTGGATGTGCATATACATATATTTTGCTAAGTTTGTGAAGTTCTCTATCATTATTATTTTTTTTGAATATTCCTTCTTCTCCTGGGGCAAGTTAGTTTAGGAAAAAGGAAGACAAGTCTAATACTTGACAGAGAAACACAGCCACAAAACACATGGTCATGGAACCCCACCTGGAAACCCCGTGAGGGAAAGGCACCAAGAAGGCTGCCAGAGGGGCTCCACAAGAACCTGGCCATGAAACCCCCATTTGGAATGAGTTTGGAATGAGATCTTGTTTGGGGTCAAGGGAATGACCTGGACCCTCAAGGGGTCTTACTATTGTCCCCCTGGGGAACGGACAGATGTGGTAATCAATCATAACAGAAAATAGCTGAGGCCTCTCACCCAACATTATGAAAGGGAGGTAAGTTTTGGATTAATATATCCCCACAAACCCAAAATCTTCTCTCTGCCTAGAGGAGCCCACATCTTCAGGTCCAGGTGTGTAATTCTGTTCTCTCCTCCCATTTCTCAATAAACTACTGGCCTAACAAAACCAGCATGTTCTTAAATTCTTTTATGTAACATAACCAAGAAACTAGATGAATCCATCATCCCCCAACTTCCCCCGACATCACTCCTTTTCTCTTTCTTCTCCTTCTAGGGCTCATAATGTGTATATAGGTAAACTTGGTGGTGTCCCAGTGATGTCTAGGCTTATTTCCACTTTTAATAATTCTTTTTCTCTTTCTGCCCTTCAGCCTGATTTAAGTGTTTTATCTTGTCATTCACTGTTTCTCCAACCAGCTTCAATCTGCTCTTGAAATCTTACTGGGAATTTTTCATTTCTGGTAATTTGGTCTTAAACTTTAGTAGTTCTGTATGGTTATTTTTAATATTTGTGTGTATTTATTAAGAGTGACATATTGCTCATTCATTGTTTTCCTTGAATCCTTTAGTTCTTTCTCTGGATTTTTGTTCATCATCATTTTTAAGATCACATTTTTTTTAACATGGTTTGTTTCTTTTGTCCACATTCTGGCCTTCATCATTGGTATTTTCTGGATTATTGTCCCCTTCATTTGGATGAACCATCATTTTCTGGGTGCTTTGTTTGTTTGTTTGTTTGTTTGTCTTGTACTCTTTTTGCACACTATACATTTTATGGTTTTATCTTAGCTCTGGGATTTATTCCCTCAGATGTCAATTTCTTGATTTTGTTACCAATTGGAGATAAGACAGAGTTTTTCTTGAGCTTCAAATCTCCCATATGGGGTGTCCACCCAGGCTAATGTGATGTGCAGTGTTTTCCCTGTGTCTTGTGCTGGGCTTTTGCTAAAAGGATGAGTAAAGACCAGAAAGTGGAGCATTTCTGATAAGCTGCAATTTGAACAGCATTGAATTAGATGATGGTCTCTGCCTGTTAAATATAGCCTGTTAAGCATTGAAAAGTCAGCTGTAGTAACCAATGTATATATTTATTCCATGCCTTGTAAAGCCCTCCTGTGTATTGAAAGAAATGAAATATCATCTAATCATTGTAACTTCCCATTTTAAAATGCTCTCATTGCTTTTATAAGCCACTGTTACCCATTCACTATTTTGAGACTTTCACATTTGACTTTCCCAGTTTGAGATTTCCCTGCTGGTTGTGTTTCTCTCTAAATAACATGGTGACTTTAATAATATCAGTTATTTATTTCTATTCACAACTTTGTATCAGTTGTAGGATCCTGAGCAGACCCAGACTCATTTCTGTGGCTAGTGGGTGACCAGGGATTTTATCTGCAGGATAGATTTGTCCACTACTCTCTCCCCTCCAGCAGAGAGGTTGGGTTAAGTTTCTCCCATATATAGATCTGTGCTCTGATATTTTAGAATTTTGAGTTTGGGAAATGAGTTGCTACATGGTGTGTCATGGGAACACAAGCTCAGTCACAAAAGAGATTCTCAGAATATGACCAATTTATTACACAGCCCAAAGGATCCAAAAATGCTGAAGAAGAGATTCAACTCTGGCCTGGAGAGGCTACCTGGATGGTTGATGTTTGGTACATGGTGACTCCATAAACCCTTCCTCTTGTCAGAAATGAGAGACCTTGTGCAGCTCAATTGTTGGGATGGGACCCTGTCACTGTGCAAAAAATGTCTATCAAGTAACTATTTTTGCAGTGTTTCCAACCTGACAAGCAGCTGGAGTTGTTTGTTCACAGTTTGGGGTCAAAGTAGACCCAGGCCATTGCACTTATGAATAGCTTATAGGCAGCTTATTTGCACAATTTAGGCTTATTGTCTCTCCTGAGCTACAAGACAGAAACATAGCAAAATATATGAGTACATGCAATGAAGAGGGGAAAGAAAAGTAATAAGCAACAGCTTGCAATGGACACTGAGTGTGTCCATTTCTTCCCCAGAAAATCTCTGCAAGGTTTAGCATTGGATTTGTTTTTCATTTGTTCCCAGTGTATAATTTTGAATTCCTTGTTATGTCTGTTGGGTTGGGAAGGGCATAGTATAGAAATTTTGGCACAGTTTAAGGCAGCTTGTTCTTCAGTTTTGGGGGCCTGTATATAATTTTCATTTTTGGAGCCTTTGGTTGAACATGAGAAGTTCATACTCAAAATCTCTTATCTTATCTCCTAAAAAATGCTCTAATGCCTATTTTCTCACTATGAGCCCAGGACATATTTGCTTCTGAATAAATGTATAATCTCACCAAGGATTATTTGGCAACTTGGGGAATATTTGAATTAAACAAGGAAAACTTTTTGAGGTGTGCACTTGGAAAAGAAGTTCCTGGTCTAAACCAAAGTAGTGGAGAGCATTCTTTGATTAGTATTCAGAAGTTAAAAATCTATAATGATTCTAAGAAAACCTTTCTAAAAGATGCCTAATAGTATGATGCTAGATATTTACTATAGAAAATAATTTGGTTTTAATTTACCAAAATTGAGTAATTTCTGACAATATTGATTTCAACAGTAATTGAGTTTTGTATAAATTGTCAGCTTAAATATACAGTCCAAGATCTTTTTATACCTTAAATTCTTAGGTTTATATTAAATTGAGCTTGCACAGTATGCAGTATATGGTTTCTTAAGGATAAAAATGAAAATAGTACTGTCCTAAAACAAAATCATTGGTTATTTCAAAATGAAAAGAAAAAAATGTAGGATAAAATCTGATTGAATAAGAAAGATGGAAGTGGTTTGCAGAAAAATAATTTTATTTCCCATGGTCAAAGCTAGATAAAATATAATGGGTTTTACTATAAGATTTTTAAAAACTGTACGTTCATGTAAATTTGAAATTTGGTTTTCTCTCCATTAAAATGACAATATTTTCTGGGATTGTTGCCTGCTCCTAGTAAGGAATTCTAAGAACTTTTATTTACCTTCTGATTAGTTGACTTAGAAGGCATTTATTCTGTGCCTTATCACAATAATCCACTGATACTCTTGTGATCCTTATTGTGCTCATAGTTGTTTAATAGAATCAAGCCATCTCCTTTTAAAATAACTATGTTTGTAAATAATCATACTAACTCCATAATGCTGTTTTAATGTTTTATTGTCACCTTGGTTAAATAAAAAGCCAAGTATTGTTCACAGTGACCTATGATCATATTTGACATTTTACATTGCTAAAGTGTGTTTCCTTGATCACAGATTTCCACAGGGGTCCTAGAAAATCACATAGAGTTTTTCTTTCCCCTTATGAAAAGAGAAATGTTAAAAGTAGTTAGGTTTATTTGATGTGTTTGGACTTGCATGGGGTGTGCTGTCAAATTCAAAGGAATTTTATAACCTTCAGTTGGTTGAATTTGAGTGGGTAAAATACTTATTAATGTAAATGTTTCAGAAACTGCATGAAGTTCCTAGAGAGCTGCTAATGCAAGATATTATACAACAGTATAGTGTTATTGGTTATAATTTCAGCTATTCTTTACAATATGCCACATGCCCCAAAACCAATTGTTACTTGCTCAGTTACATTGCATTACTCTGTGTTTCCCTGAAAGAGATTGCAATCAGCTACAGATGAGAGCTTTAGCTTCAGAAATAAAAAAAAAAGACTATTAATAGAGAAGTAAGATTGGTATGTAAACCTTGCATCAGCTGTCAATTTCACAATCCTTGTGAAACTGAAAGTTCAAGATGAGGTCAAATACTTTGTCAACAGGGCCCTTTATATATCTTGAAATGGACTATATACTGTTTCAACCACATCCAACTTCAAGCTTATACCCAATTACAATTAAACTTACCATTGTATGTTTATGAAAAGCAAAATAAAAGTTTTAAGAGTCCTCACTGGAGACATGGGTGTCAACAGAGACCAATAATATATTCCAGTCTGCAACTGGATGCAGTGGCTAGAGCACTCCCAGCTGTAAAAAGGCAGTAGCTGCTGCAGCAAAATTAGTTCAAGCGTCAATTGGTCTGGTCAAGGGCATACCTTGTGGTTAATAGAATACAATGTTTGCAAGTTTCTAATCTCAAGAAAAACCCAACATATGTCAGCTCACAGGCTGATGTTTTGTGAAATAATATTGTTCTCTCCTCAAAGTATCCAAAGCCTCCATTGCAATACTTTAAATCCAGCACACTATTGCTCCTGTCTGAAGAAGGTGGGTCTCTAGATTTTGGAGTTGTTCTTTTACAGTTTTCATACCCAGGACCAGACTTAAAAAACAAAAAAACAAACAAAATAAACCTTGATTAGACTAGCTTTGATCTTATTTGTAGACTGACTTATGTTAAAATGAAACATATAAATGTGAGGCAGGCTATGAACTACTGCAGTAGAAGAAATTAATGGTCAACAAGCACCTACCCGTGCCATGCACTAACAAGCTGAGTTCAAACATTTAATTAGAGACAATCATTTAACTAAAGGAAAATCTCTTAATATTTATACTGACATAGATATTCATTTGAAGTAATTCATGATTTTGGAATTTTATGAAAAAATGTGTCTTCCTGAATTCATTAGGAATGAAATAAGAAGGGTAAATAAGTATTTGAAGTTAATAGATGTATTGTTGCCACCTAAAAAAAAAAGGTAAAACAAAGAAAAATTGCCATGATACAAATAAATGTTCACACTCACAAAACTGAGTGAGAATATATGAAAAATGCCAAACTAGCACCTCAACCAGTTGTGGAGATAATAAGATTTTTTCCCTTGAAAAACATCCCTCATAAGACCTCTCCAAATGAGTTAGTTAACAGTTAGTAAATTGCTTCTGAACTTTAAATAGAGAAATAGTGTCAGCAGGGTTACAAATTAAATTTTGGGAATGGAATCTAAGAAGTGCTAGATAATGCCATGCTTGCCCCAGAGTCCCTAAAAGGAAAAACATGTGAGTACTTCATGAAATTACTCATTATGTGAGATGGCTAGTCTAATGTGTCAATTTGGCCAGGATCATGCCCAGTTGTTTGGTCAAGCAAGCACTGTGCTAATTGTAATACAAGGATATTTATCGACTTTAGTCATCAGGGAGTTCATTGCATAGATGGCTGGATATATCTACAATCAACTAAGGAGATTGCAATCACCAGTGAATGATGTCTCATCCTATCAGCTGAAGGCCTTGAAAGGGGAAGTGATTTTCATCATTCTGAGAGATTCTGATCTCTACCTCAGACAGCCAGGATCTCCTGGGAGTTTATCAAGGGTCTTCATCAGAATCCCTGTTTTGCAGCCGACCCTGTTGAATTTAGAATGACTTACACTGGCCAGATTTTCTTTGAGGTTCTCTATGTCATATGTTGTTTTTATTTCACTTTTTGTCTTTTTAGTTGTTCTTACACTCTCTTCCAGCTCTCACTCTCCTGTTTTTTTTTTCCAACCTGAAGAACTCTCTTTAGCATTTCTTGAAGGGCAGATTTCTTTTTGGCACATTCTCTTAATTTCTGTTTATCTCTGAATATTTTGAGATCCCTATCATTTTTGATTGCCAGCTTTGCTGGATAGAGAATTCTTTACTGAATTTTTTTTTACTATGTCCTACCACTGCCTTCTTTCCTCCATGGTTTCAAATGATAAATCAGCACTTAATCTTATTAATTTCCTTTGTATGTGATGGTTCTCTTTTCTCTTGCTGCCTTGAGTATTTTCTTTGTCTTGAGCATTGGACATTTTGATGAGTATATGTCTTGGAGTAGGCCTGTTGGAATTTATACTATTTGGGGTGCACTGCACTTCCTTAACTTGTACATCCATCTCCCTCAATAGGGTTGGGAGTTTTTCAGCCATTATTTTCTTCAACACTCCTTCTGTCCCCTTTCCCATCTCTTCTCCCTCTGGGATGCCTATAATGCATATGTCTGTACATTTTGTGTTGTTGGTTAAATCCTTGAGTCCCTGTTGGATTTTTTCTATCTTTTTGTGTATCTGTTCTACTATCTCTTTGATTTCAGATGTACTGTCTTCCACATCACTAATTCTTTCTTCTGCCTGTCCAAATCTGCTGTTATGTGATTCCAGTGTCTTTTTAATTTCTTGGATTTTGCCATTCATCACCATCATATCTGTTATCTTTTTATGTGTGTTTATAATTTCTTCAGTATGTTCGCCCAGTGTCTTCTTAACATCCTTAATCTCTTCTATTACTTCATTAAGTTAGTCCATGATATTTGTTTGGGCAGCATTGATTAGTTGTTCAACATTCCACATCTCTTCCTGGTTTTTAGTTAGTTCTTGGACTGGGCCTTGTCTTCCTGTTTCTGAATATTGTTTGTAATTTTTGGTTGCCCTCTTCTCATCTTTTTACCTTGATGGGTTTATTCAGTTGATAAACTTCTCTCTTTACTCTAGGATTTTATTTAATTGCTGTTTTTTTGTGTGTGTGTTTAAGTTTTCTCTTTGACAGTTTGTTTTCCTTATTCTATTTCATTACTGTTGTCTATGTCCTCTTGGGGGGAAAATTATGGCCAAAGAAAATGAAAGAGGTAAGAAATGCAAAATGATAATAGTAATCATAATAATAATTGTTAGAAGAGGAACCATTCAAGGTATTGAAAAGTGAATATTTAACTCATGTAAGCAATGTAGAGTAATAGGAATAAAAAACTGGGATACTTATAATGAAATGAGTAACCAAATAGAGAAAAATATACAGACTGAATTAAAAGGCAAGTATAATGAGGAGCAAAGGAAAGAGAAAAGACAAAAATAAAAATGTTAAGAAAGGAAAGAAAACAGGATAGATAAGGTAGAAATATAAATCAGAAATATTGGGAACTAAACAAAGAGAGGTGATGTATAAGAAAAGCAACAGAAAGCAGATGATAGAATGATGAGGGAAGGAAAGGAAATAGCCTTTGTATACACAGAAAAGGGGAAATCAAGGTAGAGGAAACATAGTAACCAACAATCAAACCAGCAGCACCTTGAGGAATTTATCTCTTCATCCAAATCCTTCCAAAATAATTCCCTGAAGGCTCCTACTCTGTGAGTTCCCAAAACAGCTCACTCAGGCAGTATCTTGCCCCTACTCAGCTGTTTTTTGTGAGAGAGATCTGCCTATGTTCGATTACTTATTTTGCCTTCTTTGTGTCTTTGACCCTCATTCTTCTGGTCATTGGTATGCACTGTCCAGGTTTTCTGTGTCCCAAAACATGTCCCCACAGCAGCCTCTGGCTTTTTCTTTGTTGTTTTAGTGAGAGCTAAGATTATATGTCTAACACATGGGCCATGTTCCCACAACCTGTGCTGCAGAATTTGGATTTGTGCATCCCCATGGTTGTATGAAAGAATTTTATAAAATCTCATACTATTTACATATATCCTTTGTTGATTCTGTTTCCCTAGAGAATCCTGACTAACTTAGATTGTTATCTGGGGGCCCA
>PVKH010048826.1:0-10164 GCA_004027955.1 Chaetophractus vellerosus | reverse complement strand
TTATTTCCAAAAATCATTTCTTCTGGCATGCCAAAAGTAGTAGATTATTATTTTACTAGAGCCTATACAACTAATAGGTTGAAATAACCAGAATTAAAATTTAACCAGATAACTACATAACAAAATCCGTATTCATAAGGTTGTCCCAGTTGTTACAATATCTCAACCTGGTTTTCAAGTTATGAAGCACTATTCAATTATAATAATAATCGTTCATTTTACTCTTCTCAGAAATATTGTTCCCATCTCCTCCTTAAATTTTCAGAAGACTTCAATGATGACGCCACTGGGTCCAGAATTTATTTATTTATTTATTTATTTATTTATTTATTTATTTATTTATTTATTTATTTTCCAGGAGTATATCCCTAATGTTAGAAAGATTATAAATTAGGAGCCAGCTGTAGCCCAGTTGGTAGGGCGCCGGTTTACCAAGCGGGCAGACCGCCTCGAGAAGGCAAGCCGCAGTGGGAGGAGCACATCACCGTAGGCAAAGGCGAGCCCCCACGGGCAAGGGCGAGCCCCCACAAGCAGGCAGGCCGCCGTGCGGGTGAGCTGACTCGGTGGGTCACCCTACCAGGGCGGGTGGGGGAGACAAGCAGACACATAGAGGAATGCAAAGAAAATGAACACAGCAAGAACAAGCAGTAGGGGGGGGGATGTATTAAAAATATATATATAAATTATAGCTAGATAAGAGAGATGATAGACATAGACATGTAGTTCCATGTCAGCTATGAAGTATAATTATAAATATAAATATATAGAAATATATTCATAAATGTATAAATACTATAGATTCATGTAAATATATCAATGAGTGTGTATGTATATAGAAAGATACATGTACATAAATAGTAGATAAAGTAAGGGAAGAACATCTTGATCCACTCGGGGGCTGATAGATTTTGAGGCTAAGTTTCAGTCTTTGTAAGGACTGTTCTGTATTTGGCTTGTTCCACTTCCTTAGAAATAGTATTTTAGGGATATTATCTACAGCATGGTAGGTTTATAGGCCCCATTCCTTTTTTGGTAGGATTTAAACTCCATATTTTTATTGTTTTCTCAACAACTTAACTCCATTGAAAGCTCGGTTTGGATTTTTAGCCTCTCATCTGCTGCTTTTTTCTAGAGTTCTCAGACATATTCCCTTGAATCATTTTTAAATGGGCATCTACTTCAAGAAAACAAGCAACACAAATTATGGGTTTGCTTCTCTGCAGTTCCTTTTGTTTGAGATCCTGGTCCCTTAAACTCCCGACTGATGTGAATAACAAAGTTTGTCTGTTCAAGTTGGGGAAACTGCCAAAGGCTCTGAGCCACCTTTATCTGCTAAGCTTCTACATCTCACAGAGCTGACGGATTGACAAATTCTTGAAGCAGAAAATTGCCAGCGAATATCAGGCATTGGTAATTTATTTTACTCCCCTCATGATCATGTATCTCTCTACTCCCAATCTTCCCATTCCTATCCTAAACCATAGCTGCCTTGATTGCTGTTCTTTGTTTCTTTCACAAGTATATCTTTGCATATAATCCAGATTTTCTCTTTTTTTTTTCCGGAGGAAGATTCATCTGAAAATACTGTCCCTACATGTGCCTCGGTGGAAGTCTTACTTGCACTTAAGTGAAAGATGTCTACTCTGCAGACTAATTTTTTTTTTAATTTTTAAGAAACTTTGGATTACATAAATGTTACATAAAAAAATATAGGGGATTACCATATGCTCTGCTCCCTCCCCCTCCCACACTTTCCCTCATGAGCAACATCCTTCCTTAGTGTTGTACATTTGTTAAAATGGATGAAAACATATTAAGTTTTTAAAAGTAAGCATTTGGCCTTATTATGATAAAGGACCATCTTCACATTTATAATCTATGAGGAAAAAACACAGTATCTAAAACAAAATATACTGTTTTCAGGGGCAGGTGTTTGAAGTAGACATCTCTCAGACTTTTTCCTATATTCCTTTAAATATGATTTTATTATACCCAAGTTTTCATTAACCAAAAAATGGCAAATTGCAAATTTTTCCTATCCATTGGAAATGAACACAACTCTTTGTCCTGTATTTTCTCACTTGGCATTGTTACTCTGTTGGGCTGTCTGGCATGAAATCTATGAAATATTTAAAATTATGAATTATGAATGGACTTTCGTTGAAATAGTATCATGCTTATAATACTTACATTATAAAGACATGAAAACTGAATATCTTCACAGCTCTTTGGGAAAGAAATGAATTGCACATGTTAATGAAACCGTAATGCCTTTAATTTTGGGGAAATATAATATTAGCAACAAATCTAAGCTTTTTGTTTTGCAGCTTATAGCTGTCTAGGAAAAATAAATTTTCATATCTTTCCTACTCAAAAAAAGTCACAACTTAAATATAAAGTAAAAATCAGCACATTGCACTTTTTTTTCTTATATTTCAAAATCATTTTATTTTTAAATAAGCACATATTTTAGAAAATACATATATATGTTTATATTCCATGTTCCTTTTGATATGTAATAATTTCCTTTTCCTATATTGATTTTCTCCTTTTTTCCATTTTATAGTTTGTTCTGCCAATATCCCTTACCCATCTGCCTAATCCAAGTTAAAAGGTGTTTCCCCATGTGTATATGGTCATATACAAACATAAATAAATGTACACATGTATACATATTCATCCCTGAAGATAGTTCAATGTTTATTTTTCAAGGGTTGATTGCACTATACATAATTTTTTGCTAATTTCTCTTTAATACAAGTTAGATGTGGTCAGGAATTTTATCAGCTTTGTTCCATCTTCTGTCAATAGACCCTAGAACAGTGTCTAAAAAGCTTTGTCCAATAAAAAGACTTTCTTCAATGACAGATTTCTGTACTGTTCAATAAGTAGCACTAGGCACATGTAGCTATTGGGCCCTTGAGAGGTGATAAGTGCACTGAGCAAGTGAATTTTTAATTTTTTAAAAAAGTTAATCAATTAAAATTTAAATTTAAAAAGTCATATGCAATGATATGCTACAATTTTGGACAGTGCAGGTCTAGAACATGAGTTCAATAAACATGTATTAAATTCATCAATACATTGTATTCTTTCGTTTGTTTTCTCAGTTACCTATACTTGAAAATCTCTCCAGGTCGTGTATTTTTAATGAATTTTGAATGATTATATACTATTTCATGTTCTAACTCTTCCATCACAATTTTATTTTTCCATTCATTTACTGCAAGCATTACTTTATTTACCAATTTTGGGGACTATGAACAAATGAAGTGATAAATACCAGTGTATGTTTATCTTTCGGTATTGGAGTTTTTATTTCCATGGAATAGATTCCTAGGAATGAGTTTGTAGAGTAGATATATTTTTATTTTATTTTAAAATAAAATAAATAAGGACTGTTGCACAGATTAATTTTCAAAGTTTGTATTTTTTTATGTGAACATCTGTAGTAGTAATAAATACTAGCAATAGATTCTCTAATTCTATTTTTTAGCTACCTGATAGGGGTACATTGGTGATTCATTTTTATTGTATATGCATTCCCTTGACAACAAAGGAGATGGAACATCTTTACATACAATTTCAATATCCCTTCTAAAACTCTTTAGGTCTTGCTTCCAGCATCTCCATAAGGAGCAAACCAGTTACAATATTACCACGTTTAGGAAACCTCAAGCTACCACTGGCCCATGTAATATTTATGGTCCCTCTAAGCCAGATGCAATTTGCAAATTAGGGGTGATTTTTTCATAAGCAATGATGTCTCAGAGCATAATCCACATCCAATCCTGATCATGTTGTCAAGGAAACAAATTCTCAGACTGCAGGGAAACAAATGATATCCAAAAATAACAGGTACTCCCTGATTTGATTTTAATTTATACAATTTCCATACCTTATAATTGAACATTCACTGCTGAATTTTTGGAAAATAATCTATGCGTTAAAGCAGTTTTACTATTTTTGTTTTTATTCAGAGATTTTTATTAGTAAATGGCTGCAGAATTTTACCATGGATATGGATTGACTCATGCCACCCACAAAGACATTTTCAAACCTTAACCCCAAATCCTGTGGCTGTGAACCCTATTGTAAACGGAATCTGCAATTATGTTATCAGTTAAAGTGAGAACAAACTGAATAGGGTGAGCCTTAATCAAATATGACTGGAGTCTCATAAGCAGAGGAAATTCAATTGGAGCAGAGGGAAACAGTTAAGAGGAGACAGAAGGGAGAACAATGGCTATGTGATAGAGGCAAAGATTGAGTTATAGACTGCTGGCAAGCCACACCAGAATGCTACAGCCTTCAGACAAATCATGGCATTGCTGACTCTTTGCTATTGGACTTCTACCTCTAGAACTGTGAGATAATATATCCTGTTGTTTTAGCAAGCCAGTCTCTGGTACTTTGTTAGAGTAGCCCTGGCAAGGTAACACAGCATCTTTTGGAATCATTCTATATTTTCGTTTTCATTTTAAAATTATTTATGTTGCTAGATTTCTTGATACTGGACCCTAAGCAAGAAATATACAAAAGTAGGAATGAAAAGAAAATGCAATAACAAATGTAAATCAGTTTCACTGAGTTATAAGAAAGTATTGCCTACACTCTGATGGCGAAAATTGTAAAATGCTAAAATGCTTATTAAAATACAAATTCCCCAAATTAGCTCAAGAAGTTGTATAAAACATCATCCTCTTACTTGTATGGTAGGTTTTTATAAAAATTTCATTTTAGATTCCCTCTTTAATCTGACCATTAGCCATTGATGGGTTTAATTTCTACAAAGTTGACAGTTGTATTGTGAACTTTATTTTTTAAGATTATATTGGACTGTGATAACAGAATATGACATATAATGTCTATAGTTTAAGTATTTAGTTTAATTTTTCTTTAAAGTCAAGTTATTTGTTTTTATTGTGAACTTTAGTTTTTAAGATTATATTGGACTGTGATTACAGAATATGACATATAATGTCTATAGTTTAAGTATTTAGTTTAATTTTTATTTAAAGTCAAGTTATTTGTTTTTATAAATATTCCATGGGCAGTGGGAAAACATTTTTTGAAAAGTTTTAAACTTTCTAGTTGTGTGTATATGTGTATGTCTCAATTCCCACATGCCCTTATTTCTCTAGACATTTATTTTTTTTGTTTTATATATTCAATTATTTAATTTATGATTTAAAGTTCTCACAGCTATAGAGTTTTCTTCAAAAATTTTGTCTTTACGCTCATAAAAATCCTTTTTCATGTTTGGTTCCTTTAATCTCAAAAACACATTTTCTGATGTTAATATTTCCTTATTACTTTCTTGTGTGGGTATTTGCCTTACATTACATTACCCATGTTTGAACACTTTCCTTGAAATATGTTGCTTATGGAGCACATATAACTAGTTTTAGTTTTTTATACACAACCTAAAGTGCTGTGCCTTTTAATGGGAAAATTCATTCTGTTCAAATATATGTGTATCATGCATGACACACTACTGCTATTCTTTCTAATTATCTTTGTTTTTTTTTTTGAAACAAATCAGTTTTGTTGATACATATTAAGAAATCATACAATACATCCAAAGTGTACAATCAATGATATTTGGTATAATATCATAGTTGTGCATTCATCAATTCAATCATTATTAGAACATTTTCATTATTCCAATAATAATACTAAAATACAGAAAACAGACAAACAAACAAAACCTTATTACCTCTCGACCTCTCTATGCTTCCCCTGCCATACATAGATGCTAATTTGTTTCTGCCTATTTAGTTCATTTGTATTTCTATTTTGTATAGATGGAGTCAAGCAATATGTAGTACCTTGTGTCTAATATCTTTCCTGTAGTACATTTCCCTTTTTTGCCCTTACTGGAAGATTACTAATATAACTATATGCTACTGTCCATAGCTTGGTTTGGTTGTATTTTTGCCTGATATTAACATCTTGTAATGTTAATATACATATATTCAGTTTCAAAGAAAGACAGTCTTATATATGCAATATTACCCATATTCATTATTTCACTATCCTATACAGTCCATGGAGCATTTATTTTTGCTCATTAATTATTTTACATTAGTGTGTCCTCCTTTATATTTGCTTATCTTTACTGGTTTGGTCAAGTTGTCATCTGTGAATTTTTTTTCCTTCTTAATTGGTTTGTTCTTTTGCATTTTCAAATCCATTAATGGCTGATTATCATCTTTTTCTGAGAGTTCATGAACCTATTTGGCCTCTATCATTTGAAATAACTATTACCTCTATCCAAACCTGTACATTTTCACACCAATAGGCTGTATTCTTACTTCTTCTACATTACATTTATTTCCAACATATCCTTTCTTTCTCCCCTTCAATAAGATGAGATTTTTGGAAGACTCTTGCTTGCCCCCTCTCCCCTGTAGTCCATTTCTAAGAAAGAAAATTATTTGAAATATTCTTTCATTTTGTCCTTCCTACTTCAAAAAAAGTCATTATTTATTATTTAGGTAACATATTTACAAACTGGCTATAATTATTTAAATTTACACACAGACACATGTGTTTGTGAGTGTGCACATATTTGTAAATATATGTACATGTATTTCCATGTTTTAATTTATGCCAATCTATATATAAATGTAGAAGTAGAGAGAGACAGAGAGATACAGAGAGACAGAAAGTGTTCACTATTGATTTTAATTTGTATTTCCTCACCTTCTGCCTCTGTTGCTCTCAATCTTTTGTTTAATCTCACATAAGTGATGGACTCTCTACTTTGTGCATATTTTAATTTTGTTTCCTTTTACCTTGGAAGGAGAAGGTCCATTGGTAAAATATAAGATTTTTGTGTTGAAGACTATTCTCTTTCAGCAGTCTGTAAATATCATTCCACTCTCTTCCTGCTTCTAGTATTGCAGATACATAATCTTATTCCAGGGTGGGTATGATTCAGGTTTCCCCCTAGGTTGTTCTTTCTGTTTGGAAGCTTATATGTTATCATTATACTTAGAATATATTATTTACCAACATATGACTCGTAATGTCTTTTATTTTTCCTGGAGAGTGGTGACTCAGGTCTATCTGGAACTTTGGAGACTCAGAACTTGCCTCAGTGATTTGAACAGACACTTCTCCAAAGAAGAAATACAAATGGCTAAAAAATACATGAAAAGATGCTCAACATCACTAGCTGTTAGTGAAATGCAAATCAAAACTACAATGAGATATCATCTTATACCCATTAGACTGCCAGCTATTAAAAAAAAAACAAACAGAAGACTACAAGTGTTGGAGAGGATGTGGAGGAGTCGGAACTCTTATCCACTGCTGATGGGAATGAAGAATGGTGCAGCCATTGTGGAAGACTGTTTGGCGGTTCCTCAGGAAGCTAACTATAGAACTGTTATATGATCCAGCAATCCTACTACTGGGTATATACACAGAATAATTGAAAGCAGGGACACGAACAGATATATGCACACCAAGGTTCATAGAGGCATTATCCACTCTTGCCAAAAATTAGAAACAAGCCAAATGTCCATCAGCAGATGAATGGATAAACAAATTGGGGTATACACATTCAATGGAATATTACTCAGCTATAAGAAGGAATGCAGTGTTAACACATGGGATAACAGGGACTTTTTGTTGAGTGAAGCAACACCGGCACTGAAGGACAACTATTACCTGACCTCTCTGATATGAATTAAGCAAGTTGAACAGACTCAGAGAGCTCTTGTCTGGAAGGTAGGTTTACAGGAGACAGAAAGGGAGAAGAAGATTGTGAGTCCATGCTCATATGGACAAAATCTATGAAAGGTAGAACTATGTAGTTGTGCAGCAGATGGGCATGACAGTGGTGCAGTGATATTTTTGGGGTGGTCAGTGCTGGTTTGTCAGGGGGGTAGAATTGGGAGGATGGGTTGGACTGTCCATGGAACTGGGGGGAAGATTAGGGGAGGGTGCAGGTGAATACGGGGGATTGGCGGTTATGTGGTTAAAACTACAAAGTTGGAAATGTTTTTTTTGGCAACATGGCAGGGAAGATTACTGGTTCAGGGTGTTGGATGTGGGGGTCATTCAGGACAGGGTGCACCTGGGGCAGGCGTCTAGGGAATGTGTGAATGTTCATCTTGTCACAATGGGTAGAGACCCACATATTGAACTGGAAGATGATGGACACCCATCCTGGGGAGTCCTGCTTGTTCTCAAATAGAGGGACAGGAATCTCTCAAGAGCTTAGGCAATGCTTCATGAGGAGGATAGAGCAGTATGTCAAGTTCTCATTGTTGCTGCAAGTAACTATGAATCTTGTTCTTCAAGAAGTGAAGCCTATTGGTTGCTGTGAGTCCTGAGGAGAAGGGGAGTGAGGCAGAGAATAGATGGAACATGGGACATTTTGGGGGTGATGGAAGTGTTCTACATGATCTTGCAATGATGGATACAGGCCACGTTAAATTTCATCAAAATTTATAAAAGTGTATGGTCCAAAATGTACACCATAATGTAAACCACTGACCATGTTTGGTAGCTATGTTTTAATATTTGTACATCAATTGTAACAAATGTACCATTCATATATAAAATGTTATTAATAAAGGAAAGGGGAAAAGGGGGAGGATGTTGGGTATATGGGACTTCCCTATATTCTGTATGCAACTTTTCTGTAACCTAAAACTTCTTTGAAGACAAAATGAAAAAAACTAAGACACTGGGGAAATAAATGGAAGACAATGTCACTATACAAGACATCAAATCATACAGTGATGAGAGACATAAAGCCAAAAAAAATTGATTATTTATTAAACATTTTTCACTATTTTTTATTATTCTAAATTTTCTCTTTAACTATTTGTATTTTATTTCTTATTTTCAAAACTATCATTTATTGATTTTATTTTCTTATTAACTGTATTTGGCTATTTCATTGGCTTCATTTTTGAAGAAGTTTTGGATCACCGAAGGGTTGCAACTATGACAGGGGAGGATCATTTATGTGGGGTGTCAGGGTTGGGGGATACATGAGACGTTTACCTGGGCATACATATAAGGCATATATATGTGTTCATATGTTCATGGGGCATTGCCACGGTGGGTGGAGATCTACATAATAACTGAAAAAATTTAAAATGCCCATCTTGGGGTGCTCTGCTACATTCTCTAATGGAACAGCAAGAATCCTCTGAGTACAGGGGCAATGACTAGTAAAGCAGGATGATCCATTGATGGGATATTAATATTGATGATTGTACTTATGAACCGTTACTCTTGAAATTGAAACTGCCTAGTATTATAGAGTGCCTAAGAGTTACCTCCTGAGAGCCTCCTTGTTGCTCAAAGGTGTCCTCCTTCTAAGCCAAACTCAGTATATAAATGCATTACCTTCCCCCCAAAGTGGGACATGACTCATGAGAATGAGAGTCCCTGGCACCAAGGGATTACTACCAAGCACCAAATAGCAATGTAACTGGAAAAAGACCTTGACCAAAAGGGGGGAAAGGTAAAGACAAATGAGTTTATATGGCTAAGAGACTTCGAAGTGAGTTGGAAGGTCATTCTAGAGGTTGCTCTTATGCATGTCTCAGCAGGATCTCATTGACTGCCAAAGTAAATACTACCTCAAATAGTGGGGCTCTTGAGGGCTCTGGAGACATTCAGACAATGTGGTCAGGGCAGATAGCTCAGGAGTTTGCTGCCTTGCCAGGGGGCCCTACTTTGGAATTTATACTCTCCTGTGTGACAGAGATGAACTCAATTTTGGTTTCCCTCAATGAGGCTCTTCACTATTACCGAAAGTTGGAAACAATCCAAATGTCCACTGATAGATGAATGGATAAACAAACTGTGGTATATACATACAATGGAACATTACTTAACTGTAAGAAGGAATGCAGTATTTACACATGGGATAACATGGATGAATCTTGAAGACCTTATGTTGAGTGATGCAAGCCAGGCACTGAAGGATAAATATTACCTGACCTCATTGATATGAATTAAGCAAATTGAGCAGACTCAGAGAGCTATTGTCTGGAAGATAGGTTTACAGTAGACAGAAAGGGAGAAGAAGATTGTGAGCCAATGCCCATATGGACAAAATCTATGATAAGGTGAAAGGTGTAGTTGTGCAGTGGTGGGCATGACAGTGGTACAGTGATGTCACTGGGTTGG
>PVKH010048825.1:0-10161 GCA_004027955.1 Chaetophractus vellerosus | reverse complement strand
ACATAGTTTTCTGGGGTCAGCAAAAGATTCAAACCAGGACACTTGACCCATAGGTCCAAATGAACATTTTTCTGTATCTGGAATCCATTGTTCTCATTTTCTTTTCTTTTTTTTTTTTTTTAAAGATTTATTTATTTTATTACATATCTCTCCTTCCCCCGTTGCGGCGACGCGCCGAGACTTGGTCACTGCACAGGCGCGGCTTTCCCCGCTTGTGGGCGGCTTCTGCTTCTATTCACGTCCGGCTCTTGCTTCAGTTCGCGGGTGGCTGGCTGCGCTCCATTCGCGGGCGACCTGCCCTGCCCGTGGCGGCTTTTGCCCTGTCCGTGGCAGCTTTTTGCCCTGCCCACGGCGGCTCTGGCCCGCCCATGGCGGCTTGCCATTCTCAAGGCGGTCTGCCCGCTAGGAGGGGTCCCCAGGATCCGAACCCGGGGCCTCCCATGTGGTATCCCAGCACGCTCTTTATCCACTGAGCTATCTAGCCAGGCCCCATTGTTCTCATTTTCACTCAGCAACTTGACAAAAAAAAAATGGAATGATGACCTAAGTAGGTTATATGTACATAAGACCTGCTGTTATTTTGGCAGAAATATTTGGTAGCATTTACCTTGGTTGACAGGCAGGAGGTTCTTAGTTATATTAAAACTGCAGTCTTTGAGACACCTCCTGCCTCTTACCTTCAGAGATAAGGTCAGCAATGTTTGAAAATTTTATTTGTAATCATTACAGTTTCTCTATTTTGTATCTAAAAATTTGTGCTCATAAAATCCCACTCAGGTGTGAAGTAGTTGAAGCAGTTCCCTAACACTTGTTACAGTCCTAGGCCAAGGTATAGAAATAGGATTACCAGATTTAACAAGTAAATATGAAGGACGCCCAGTTAAATTGGAGTTTCAGATAAATAAATAATTTTTAATCTAAGTGTTTCACATGAAACATTTGGGACATATTTATACTAAACAATTATTCATACCAAATATTTTACAGACATGATTATACTAAAAAAATCTTTCATTGTTTACTTGAAATTAAAATTTAACTAGGTGTCCTAATATATGTAAGTATGTTATAGTAAATGGAATTTTCACTAGAGACTATATTTTATTTTGGGTATTTAAAAATGTAAATTATTTTCATAGGCAATTGTTTTTTCCTGCTGTTTATTTATTTAGTTTTTTTTTTGTTTTGTTATTATTATTTTTAAAGAAGCTTTAGGTTACATAAATGTTACATCAAAAATATAGGGGATTCCCTTATACCCCATCCCCACCCCTCCCATGTTTTCCCCCATAACAACATCTTTCATTAGTGTGGTACATTTGCTGCAACTGATGAATATATATTGAAGCATTGCTACTAACCATGGTCTACAGTTTACATTATGTTTTACACTTTGCACCACACAATTTTATAGGGTTTGACAAAAATACCTAATGTCCTGTATCCGTCATTGCAATGTCATGCAGGACAGTTCCGATGTCCCCAAAATGCCCCATGTTACACCTATTCTTCCCTCTCCCTCCCCTCAGAACCTCTAGTGAGCACTGTCTTTGCATCAATGTTACAAATTCTTCCATTACTAGAATATAAATAAGTTTACTTTAGTCCACAGTTGCATTCTCCCCTTGTTTGTTCATTCCTCAATCTAGAGGATTTTGAGATGGTGATGCCCACTCTGCTTCCGATAGAGAGGGGGTTTAGATCCCATGGGGCAGATGAATGGGACTGTCTTGCTGGCAGTTGTAGATACTGTTTATTGGGATGGGCGTGGTCCATCATCATCCTTTAGTTAGTTGTCCTGAGTCTGATGAACTGGAGGTTAGGTGTTGGCTGCAACTCTGCTGAGATTCAGGGCTCACCCAGCATATGAACAGCCGCAAGAGTCAAGTCTATGGGACACATATTTAACGGGTTTAGTACTAATTATATGTTCAAATAAAAAGGGGCATAAGAGCTATGTGAAATGAGTCCCACTTTGATATATCGGGGGGATGGGTTACCATATATCCAAGGTAAGGCCCACTGAGGTTGCCGAATTCCTGGGGTTGTCTGCCCTGAAATAGGCAATTCTTACTGCTTCAGTCTTGGTTTACCCACACTCTTACTACCCAGAGAAAACCACTATAAACATTTTGGCGTTTATCCTTTTACATATGTCAGTATATAATAGGTAGAGCAGCTCAAATGTATTGACTATACCAAAGCACTTTAAAGGTAAAAGTGATATTTCAGAGCTAGTTTCCAAATTAACTGGCATGACTCCCCATCCCACATTTTGGAGGTAGTACAAGTCTCCCAGAATATTTAAACATTCACCAAAAGTTTATAACTTCAGACTTGTATAATCTCTTCCTCACCTTTTCTCTTCAATGGATCCTCAATCATCCCTCCTTCTCCTTCTCTTTTCCTATTGTTTAATCTCATGTTAGAAATTGCCCCTCTTCCTTCATTCCTTGAAATACCAGTAACGCAAAACTCTTGTAAGGAGTTAACTTTTACTGCAGGTTAGAAAGTAAGTAGAGGTAGATTAAGGCATAGAGTAGGAAATAGTTGAGTAGTACAGTAGCAGTTGAGTAATTGAATAATATGGAGTACTAGACATCCTGTGCTTAGAAGTTTCTTTGCCATCCCCAGCAGGGGGGGCTTTCTTACTGATTGACTTTTTCCTTGGGCTCTGGTGACCTGCTGTGTTATCATTCCAAATTCATTATCTACCTTGCCCAAGACCTCTTCATCTTGGTCCCTCTTCTCCTCATTCTACAATCCCAAAAACCCATGCCCTGGTTGCTTCTGCTTCTCTTACCCTCTAGACTCCCAGCCTGAAAATTCTCCTTTCTTTATTATGCAGAGCATGCAGACTCCGTGTTTCACTTCCTCCTACGACTTGGAATTTGGATCTTTCCTTGAGGGTGTTAGACTTTCTCAGACCAAATATATATTCACACATTTAAACAAAAAGCCACCTACCCATTGGTTACCCAAAGAATCAGAAGAAATTTTGAACATAGAGTTTTTCTTTAATTTGAGCCTGACCAAATTCTTGAACAAGAATTCCTCCCTTACCAGTTGTCTCTGTAGGTGAAAGAACATTTATTCTCCTCTTTTCATCTGCTGCTCTGACCTTCTTCATTCTGACCCTTACAGATTTTTTTTTTAAACAAGCTATGTTCCAGTTCTAAGATTCATGATTTTGTGATTCTACCTAAAATGCCTTTCAAGACTCAAGTCAAGGTCTGTTTTATTTTCTTTTTGTTTTCAGAGCAGCCCTCTTCTCCCTGCAAAGGTTCTTCTCTCCTGGTACCCTTTGGCACTGATGTATCACTTTGTAGTGCCCTTGTCTGTTCACTTGTCTCTCCAGGAGCTTCCTGCCAACAGCAGACTAAATCTAATTCACTTCTCTCCATTTGCTCATCACAATGGCTGGAACATAGTAGGTGCTCAATTAATGTTTGTCCAATAAACTGTGCATGTGTATGTGCTCTCTGTCCCTTCTTGACTCTCCCCTGGTATGATCACGCATTGTGTAGTAACACAGAAAAGATTTTGTCCTGAAAGTGAGTTGCTATCCTGCCATTTAATTTTGAAGAGGAGCCAGATCCTGGGGCAGGCCCTACCCTCCTAGTCCTAAGACAACTCTAGGTCTCCTTTGGTTGGTAGGAAAACAGGAATCTCCACTTGCCTGTGAAAGTCACAAATATTTGATATTAGTAACTGTGTTCAGTTAAGAGTTTCAGTTGCAAAGGAGTAGAAAGCAATGGAACTGAAGAACCAGTGTTTGAGTCAAAATGTATTTATCAGAAAATTTTAAGACTCTGACTACTTTACATCAGATAATTTTGATAACCATAATGACACATATTAGTAATTTTATTCATTATAATTGTGGTAATATTTGCTTAGTATAGCTATATACTCTCTTCTATGACTTTCCACTGATATCCACTGACATCTTTAAGCAGAATAGATTGCTCCTTTACCTAGGTTTCTGTTGCTTTTCTGAGTTTATTATTATTTTTTAAAATATTTCAGACATATGGCAAGGAGAAATAATGAACCCTTAATATTAGATTAAACTTCTTGTGTACCCCGTTCCTGTCTCATTTCCTTCACTCTCACCTGGAGTTTACCACCTTGGATTTGGTGTTTATAATTCTAACGAGCAGTTTATATTATTACTACATATATAAACTTCTATAAGATTATATATATTTGGCTTTGCATATTTAATTCTAGGTAATTAATTTTGTTGCTTTTTACTATTTCATTGGATGAATATATCACAGTATGTTTATCTAGTCTCCTGCTAATGAGCATTTACATTTTTCTTCTTATTTTCCTCTAATTTAAAGCAGTAACAAAACATTCATGTACATGATTTCTTGTGTTAGGTACAGGGATTTTCCTAGGGTATATACCTAGGATGGGATTACTGGATTATAGGGCACACCCATATTCACGCTCTATAGGATATCGCCCAATTGCTCTCCAATGTGGATTTTCCAATTTATTCTTTCTTAATTTAGGGCATTCATTACCTGTTGCTCCTCATCTTTGGCACCACTTAGGATTGCTAATTTGGTGAGTGGGAAATGATATCTCATTGTACTTTTAATTTGTATTTTCCTGATAATAGTAGGATTGAATCTTGTTTTATATATATTTTTTTAGCCTTTGACATTTCTTGTTTTGTGAATTTCTTCTTCATATAATTTGCTAATTATTCTACTGGGTTATCTTTTAAATCTAATTTTAGGGTTCTTAAAATATATTTTTGATTTAAATTTAAAAAAAAATTCTATGTACTGCAAATATTTTCTCCCCATCTGTGGCTTACCATAGCATTTTTTCCATAGGTATCTAGGAAAGTAGTTAACTCATGTAATGGTTTTGTGTTTGTCTATCTCTCATAAGGTTATGAATTCAAGTGAGAGAGACGTTTTCATTTTTATTTCTTCGGTTTCTGGAACATAGATGACACCTAGCAAATATTGGTTGAATTGACTTGAGAGTACTATTTGATTTAATGTAGATGCTACTATAAATTTGAGTTTTCTACTTATGGCTTTCAATTTGAAGGCATTTCTGGCAAACACTCTTGGTCCTATGCCAAATGTGTGTGTGTGTGTGTATTTCACCCCAAAGAGTGTCACTTTTGCAGCCAAGTCATTTTATACACTTTTATTAACCTTTAAAACAAACAGGACTTGCCTCAATTTCCAGGCAAGGAATTTCTCTTAGTACCCAGCTAAGGTTGAGATAGTTTAATATATTCAGATGGGATTGAAATAACAGATGCAGTGCTATTTCCAGTCCAGACTTGTTGTAGAAACAGGGAGGAAGGCAGGCATAATTTGTACAATGCTTTGTCATCTTTGCAGTTCATCAATATCAGCAGCTGACACAGCCAAGTGTTTGTCAATGAATTCTATTGGCTGACACTGACCTTGTCGTTGCAACCACTGCTTTCTTGACATCTGCTAGCTTGACACGTGACACCAAGCTCTGTGTGCAGCTGGTACCTTGGACTTGATGTACTGTGAGTTCTGCAACATTATTAGTACAATTCCTTGATATTGTCACCATGTCATACCTTTGACATCAAAAAGCGCTAAGTACCATCTTACTGAGTGTTTCTTGTTTCATATTGCAGTAATTATGTTTTATTTGATGTGGCTTTTTGTAATGGTAGCAGACAACAGATGTCAAATTAGCTATGGACTGATGCATACTCAACTTTGGAATTCCTCCAGGAAAAGTTGATTTTACTATAACTTCATATAAAGAGAAATCATTTAATTAAATTGTGGGTAGAACTGAGCATCTATGGATTTAAAGAATTTCTTAGCATTTAAGCCTTAACTCTTTTAAAACTAAACATATAATTTTTTTAAAACTTGAAATTGGAAGAACTTGAAAATATGAAGATGTTTCATGATATAAGTGATTGGTCTTGAGTTAGGTTTCAAAATACAATTCTAACCTCTTAACATACTTTTATTTATGCCTTAGGATTGCAAAATAGAGAAACTACAGTTCTCACTATTCCCTCTACTCTCAAGCTTGAACTTCTCTCTTTCTCTGTTTCTCTCCATCTCTCCCTTTCCCTCTTTCCCAACCTGGCATCCAAACACCCTGACACTCTTCAAGCAAACCTTAGGACTCTACTTTAGGAAGCATAGTTGCCTGGTTTTATTCAAATGGTGTCCCTTAAAACTAAGACTTATCCACAGTAATAACTGGCCATATCGTTGTTTATGGTGCTGTACATAATTACATTTACTGTAGAGTGTTTCAAGCTCTTGGTGATAGAATAATAAATGAATATCAGATGTTCCTGAAGATTTTATTTGTGGAGCATTGCTCATGCATCCAGGTCACATTACCTAGATGTAAGTGAAATAGGACAGAGAGAAGAGAATTTATCTAATCCACCCTGAATACATTCCAGAGTGATATGATTGTTTTTCAACATCTTCTCGCAGGTGGATATGTATACACGTGCAATAGCTGGACTCTATTTTTTTTTTAAGATTTATTTTTTATTTATTACATATCCACCCCCCTCCTTCTGCTTGTTCTTTCTGTGTTCATTCTTGCGTTCTTCCGTGTCTGCTTGTCCCCCCAGCCCCAGTGTGGCGACCCGCCGAATCAGATCACCGCGCGACGGCCTGCCTGCTCACGGGGGCTTGCCCTGCCCGTGGCGGCTTACCCTGCCCACGGCGGCTTGCCTTCTCAAGGCGGTCTGCCCTCTCGAGGAGGCCCCGGGAGCCGAACCCAGGGCCTCCTATGTGGTAAACCAGTGCCCTACCAACTGGGCTACAGCCGGCCCCCTGGGATCTATTTTTATAATGTGGTTAATAAGGAGAGAAAAGTGCTTTTTGGTTTGTAAATCCAGGCATTTTTTTTTTCTTCTCAAATTACTTAAATAGGGAAAATTAGCACATTTTCACTCACTGCCTGTTTAGCTTGTTCCCCCAAGGTAGTAAAACTTTCACTGTTCTCAGTATATCCTGGCTACTCTAAAGGCCTTTTTATCTCAGAATCAAGGGAACAGTTGACTAGTGAATAAAAGCTCCAGAAATTCAGTCATTGTAAATACCTGTGAATTTTGTCTCGGTCTCGTTTGTCCTCTGTCTAAAGATAATACATATCAGGCTTGAAGGTTCTTTGAGATGATGCCAGATCTTACTCTAGAAACGTGTTCAGATGCTATAGCAAACACCGACTTCTTGGAATACCCAGTAGCATGGAGAGACCTGATGTCAAATCCACGGAATTTATCCTGTAGAGCTTTTCTGTAGGAAAAGTCCGTGGGAGACTTTTCATCTTCAAAAAATCACAGACAAGAGTACCCTTGAGGTAGTTCTCTAAATGGGTAGCTGAGGGACATGGCCAAGTTAACTGAGAGTTACTTTACCACCCTAACCTTTTTCCCAGCTCCAGTTCCACAGTTTATAACTGGCTTCTGTCCTATGTATACCTCTGAGAGACTATCTCTGAAAAGCACTGTGGGACAGTGGTTAAGATCACATGCTATAGAATCATAAAGCCCTGGCCTTGAGTTCTAGATCTGCTGTTTGATTGGTGTTTGACCCTGAGGAGGCTATTTAACTACTTCTAAGCATCTAAATTTCCACTTATTAAATGTGGATAATACCTATCTCATTGATTTTAGGGAGAATTAAATGAGATAGTACTTAATAAATATGTGGTATGGTAAGAATTTAATAAATATTAGCTTCTAACTTTATGTTTATCATGATATGATTGCCATCATCATCTCTGGTCATTTAAAAATTTTATGGTGGAGGGAGTGGTTGTGACTCAAGCAGTTGGGCACCTGCTTCCCACATGGGAGGTCCCAGGTTCATTTCCCCGTGCCTCCTAAAAGCAAAATATAAACAAATAACAAGCAAGCAAATGAAAAAACCAACTCAGGGGAAACAATGTGGCTCAGTGGTTGAGCTCTGGCTTCCCACATATAAGGTCCCAGGTTCAATTCCTGATTCCCAGTACCTCAAAAAAACATTCTATGGGGGATACTTGAAGACAGCAGGTTTCTCATTTGTAGCTAGGATAAAGGTAAACAAAAGGAATCCATGAGATTAAAGAGTGGGAACCTAGCAGGGTAAGTCTTAACAGATTTACAAGTACAGCCACAGTATCCTGTGAGAAGACTTAAACTTGCCAAGTAAAGATCCATTTCTTTGAAAAGGTAATGTGTATTTATCTGTCTACCAGTGGTTGTCTTCACACAAACATCTATTCATACTTACTTTCTTATCCCTGCCCCTCAGAGTTCTATCCTCATTTTCTCTATTTTCTTTCCTGGGCAATCATAGCAGTTTATTAAACTTCTGCTTCCTTTGTATTGATGACTTATAAGTTTACATCTGCTACCCTCATTTCTCCTGAATTCTGTTGTACATTTCCAGCTGCCATCTGAGCCCAATAGCACCTCAACTTTATTATCTCTATAACTGAACTCATAATCATTTCCATGCCTCCTCCTCTAAACTATTTCTCTTCTCTTATGCTAGTAACACAAATGTGTCTCAAAACCCATTTCTCTTTCATTCCCAGAGTCAATTTTTAAATCTAATCTTCAATTTTCTATTCTCACATAGTACATATTTCATGCCCTTAATGAATGTGTTCAAATATTCAAGAACTAGGGACATCTATCGTGCATGTTCCCATCCTGAAAATCCTAATAAAAACATTATCCAAAAAGCTAGGAACAAATTGAAGTAAGAACTCCTACTGTGGGACTTGTGATAGGAATTGAGTGATTTGAGCATTTTTCATTTGAACATATCTAAACAATTGAAGTAATTATGTTTATAAAACAGAACATAAAAGTTGTAACTATTCACATAAAACTTAGGTTTTTTTTTAAAGAAATGTAAATAGATTGGGACAAAATGGTGCCAGAGCATAGAGGTCTGTGTTTTTGTGGGATATGGAGAGGCAAACTGGGAGGAAGAAAAGATAGAAGTATTTTCTCATTTCTTTATGGTAGGACTAGATATACTTTTACTTCCAAAGTTGGTAGATTAAAATATGTTTGCTAAGCATGTAAATGAAAATTCTACAGATCATTGTTAATAGAAATTTTAAAAGATGATACACTTTCCAAATTATCAGAGAAAATAAAATCAAAGAAAATACAAATGTCAAAATACAGAAAGCAAAGGAAATGACAAGGACACATAAAAATGATAATGCCAAGATGTAAAATATTTGTTATAGCAATAAATTTAAGTGGAACAAATTTCTTCTTTAAATCCTTCATGGAATCCTGCTGCCTAAAAAATAAAGTCAAAATGTTTAAGGCTTCATTCCAGATCCTCTGTATTCATCCTGGATCTGCCATGGTAGGTTGAACTTCTACTGCTCAGAGTCATGTATCCTAAATCCTGGAAAGCTGAACTATTTGCTGTTTTCTATTTAAATTCCAAAATTTTGAGCCTCATCCTCCTCACATACACCACCACTGCATGTTCACTTGTTTTTTTAATCTGCACTTTTTAGATGATATAATTCAGTCTCACAGCTTTAAATACCCATATATCTTTATAGCTCCCACATATATATTTCCAGAAGTGACCTCACATCTGAACTTTAGACTCTTATAGTCAACTCAATACTCAGTATCTTTTCTTAGACATCTAAAGACCTCTTCCACCTAACATGTCCAAAACTGAACTATTCTTTCTTGATATCGATTATCTAGTCTTTCCCTTTTCAGTTAATGGCAACTCTGTCCTTCTGGCTGTTCAGGCTCAAAACTTTGGAGACACTCTTGACTCTCCTCTGTCTCTCATACCCACCCACATCCAGCCAATAGCAAATCCTCTTGACTTTACTCTCAAAATATACCCAGTCTCCTCAATTCGCACTGTCTCCATTACCCTGTTCCAAAATTTATCCTTCTTGCCTGGTTTACTGTAATAGCCTCCTCACTGTTGTCCCTGCTTCTGCCTTTGCTGCCTATAGTCTAGTTTCTCTTTTTAAGTGCAAACTTTCATTTTGCAAATTTTAGACTCTGCTATCACTGTACTTTTTCAGAACATCTAGTTATAGCAAATCAGTTTAAATAAACAAATGTGATTAGTGTCTGTTGTCAAATAATTATCTGTATTCCCAACATAAGAATGC
>PVKH010048824.1:0-10361 GCA_004027955.1 Chaetophractus vellerosus | reverse complement strand
ACGAACCAATCCTAACCTTAGTGCTGGAAACTAACATCAAGTATTATTTCTCCTAACTCTATTGTTGACCAAGCAGTTCTTCTGCTTCACACAAGGTTGGCTGTGGCCCTGGGACAGCTGGAGGGCAAAATGGCCTCTTTTCCATGGCTGGCAGCTGGTACTGGACACCAGCAGTGAATCAACCCAGACAAGCTCAGCTGGGTCTGTGGGCTGGAGGCCCCAACACTCCCCAAAGGGGACTCTCCGTGTGGCTACTTGGGCTTTCTCACACAATGGCTGCCAGGTTTCAAGAGGGAACATTGCAAGACAACATGACCCAATGTGCAGATGTTTATTGTACTTATCAATGTCCTATTGATCAAAGCTAAGCACATGGCCAAGCCCAGAGTCAAGGTGAGAGGAAATCATGCAAGGAGGTAAGTGCCGGTAGGTACTTTGGGGGGACACCAAAGTAACACCTCTAGAAAGCACCTTGCACATGTGTGCCTACATGATGATCCTCCTTAGCAGGCCACCCTCCTCACGGGCCAGGACTGTGCTTATGTTTGCCTAGAACCCCCACAGAGCCTGGAGCATAGTAGGTGTTCTTCATAGTTGAGGAAAGGGAAGAGGAAGGAAGACAGGCCAGGAAACTCAGGCACTCCCATGTCCTTTACTTCTGGGATAGGATGAAAGCATAAGTTATTTGGTCCCTACTTCCTTACCTCTCCAAAGGTAAAAATCCCACTTTGGGTCATAAGAAAACCTGGAGATCAAACTGCCAAGCCCTTTCGAACCAGAACAGAAAACTAGCTATGAGGCTCAGGAATGCTTATCTGCTTGTATGTTCCAAAGTTTTTCCATTCCAAATACTAGTGAGACAACACTCTAAATACTAGTAGCCTAAATGTATCTCAAACTTCTAACTCCCAGGGGTCTCTGGAGTCTGCGTACGCACAGTCCCATGAAAGCCAAGAATTTCCTGCATTGGGAAGAATTTCTTTATGGAATAATCTAGCTCCTGGTACTCACACTTTGATGTGAGCCAAAGCCTTCCCATTGAGAAAGCATCTGAAGGCTGTGTCAATAATGAACATCTAAAGCTTCTGATTTGTCATTTCAAATACAGAAGCCACTTAATCCAACCTTCAGCCCCTTCTCTCTGTGCCCTTTGTTCTTAGAATGCTCAACCCCACTCTTCCCACTTCCCGCTGCCTCCAATGTGCTAGTGACACCAAAGTCTCCATCTCTAGCCCAGCTGTCCCTTCTCAGCTCCAGACCCAGCCCACCTGACATACCCCAGCTTCCTGCAGGATATAGTAATCGGGAGATATTCAAATACAGCAACTGTAAGACTCAGTTCATCTCTCACACTCATGCACACATACACTTATGCACACGCGTGTGCACATACACCATGCCAAACCAATTCTTCCTCCTGCATTAATCTTAGTCAGCAGTACCACTGTCTAGGTAGACAATTGAAATAGAAATTTGTGCACTAAACGCCTTTTATACCCTCCTACCCCCACGCAACTGGTAACTAAATCCCAGCGTTTTACACCCTTAATTCAATCCCCTACATCTCTTGCCAAAGTTGTTGTAGCGAACATCTGGTCTCCCTGCCTTTATTCTTGTCCCTCTCCATTTCTTCCTCTGTAGTGCAGCCAGGATGATTCTTTTAAAACTAAAATTGATGCCAAGCACTCTCTGCTTTAAAATACCAAGAGGTAGGGCCCGGCTAGATAGCTCAGTGGATAAAGAGCGCGCTGGGATACCACACGGGAGGCCCCGGGTTCGGTTCCCGGGGACCTCTCCTAGCGGGCAGACCGCCTTGAGAATGGCAAGCCGCCATGGGTGGGCCAGAGCCGCCGTGGGCAGGGCAAAAAGCTGCCACGGACAGGGCAAAAGCCGCCACGGGCAGGGCAGGTCACCCGCGAATGGAGCGCATCCAGCCACCCGTGAACTGAAGCAAGAGCCGGCCGTGAATAGAAGCAGAAGCCGCCCACAAGCGGGGAAAGCCGCGTCTGTGCAGTGACCAAATCTCGGCGCGGCGCGTCGCCGCAACGGGGGGAAGGGGAGATATGTAATAAAATAAATAAATCTTAAAAAATAAATAAATAAATAAAAAATAAAATACCAAGAGGTAAAGTCTAAACTCCCAGAAGGGTTCCCATGATCGGCCTCTTCCCACTTAGCCTACCTTGTACTTTGCTCTTCTGGCCATGCTGGTCCAACGTTCCAAGCATCTTGAATTTCTTCTATGGGAACAGACTCCTCCCACATTTGCTAGCCTGATGCTCACTCATTGGTCAAGGCTCAGCCTGAAGCACACAGGTCTAAGGGTCTGATACATATTAACATTGGGGGGCTGTACCAAAGAGGCACTAATATAAGCAATAATGTAGTTATAAATTCATTCTTGCATTAAACAGATTCTCGAGTTAAGATCAGAATTGAATAGACTTTCATTTCGTTTTTTCCTGCAAGAGAGTGTCAAGAAATGTTAAAATATTAAAAACTTTACAAGTTAGAATTCTCCAGGTGGAATCTCAGTTCTGCAGCTGACACTGGCTTTGACTAGGAAGGAATCACTTAGCCTCACAGGAGCCTCGTTTCCTCTCCAGGGGGATGAGTGTGTGGGGCATAGTATTCTACAGGATTCGCTCCTGCCCTAAACACCATAAACCCATGTTCCTACCGTACTCGCCACCCACTGCACCTCCTGCCCGTGCAGCCCACATGTCCTAGCCTTCAGCACACTGTCACCAGCTCCCCGCACACACCTCCTCTCAACCTTCTCACTCGTCTCTGCTCCATCTGTTGGACTGGGCGTCTCTCAGTACACATTCACCCCGTCCACCTGTGCCAGGGGACCGCGGTATTCTCTTCACCTCCTACGTCATGCCCATTATTCTCTCAACTGCCTTCAAAATTTTTCCAAGATGTTTTCCTCCCAGAAACTCATATTTATCCCCAACCACAATTCACACATGTGAATATGTGTGTATACACAAGTATGTGTTTGTATAAAATATAATAGCAATCATCATTAGTGTATCTTAATCCTTCAAAATTCTATCTACATGCATTACCTCATCTAATTTTTTCAATTAGCCCATAAGGTAGATAATATTATTAGATATTAGGTTTCAAACCATGTTTGTGAATTAATTAATTAGATGAAGGAATAAAATACTTTTCTATGTAGACCATACACAGGAGCTGTTTTCTTTCTTGAAAATCCAGCAAATCCTATAGAATCCTTCCAACTCCACCAGACCAGGAGAATGAGTTTTAGAACTGGTGTATTTGCCCAGAGACAAATGTTCCCTCTGACAGTTCTAGGATTTCTAGTTTGTTCTTTTTTAGTGCAACATAAAATAGCAATATCAATAACAAAATATAAAAATATACCAGTAATGAATATTTACCTATACTTAGGCAGAGATAGACTAAGAAAGTGAGACAGATGGAACGATAGAAATTTTTCTAAAATTACGTGCTAGTCCAAAGTAGAATAGTGTGGACCATGGAAGAGCATAAAACACAGGAGTAATTGAAAGGATTTCAAAGACTTGAACCAAGTAAAGAAGGTGACAATCTAGAAAGGCCCAGGTCAGAGATAAATGCCTTTCCAGCCACTTCCCTACTAAAGAGTATTTCATTATTAACAGTATCACTGTGCTCTAGTGAAAAACATTTTATAATATTCTTTATATAGTACATATAAGATAGCTTAATAATTAAAAATGATGCATCTCATTATTTTGGGTGAATTCTTATCTATTTTTTGTTGTTTTTATAAAAACTTCAATTCAAAAAACTATTCAGGAAGAAAAATGTGTAAGTTTGAATATAGCAGAGTTGGACATTTTCTTGTTACTCTGATGGAAGCAGCTGAGAGAAGCATCATCATTTAAAGGATGGGACCTGCACAGAGCCAGTCCCCTTGGCATAGCATCCCCCGCTCACTCAGTAGTCCTCTGGCTGAGGCCAGTCAGTTGGGTGAGCAGCTTCTCCATAGTCTGGAAGTTGGACTCTCTTTTAAGCAAATGAAGCTGCCATGTGCAGTTGGTAGCTTGGTTGCCAGAGAGAAACTAGGCAACATTGAAGAGACCGAATTAATTCACAACATGAAGGGTAGCTCTCATTCCCGTTTTGCTGAGTAAGTATATTCCTTGATCCCCATTTGATTTTGTCACTTGGCTTCAGTCACTTGATGACTTGGATCACACTTCTCAGTTCAAGATCAGTACCGCTTGCTTCCTTTACAAATCATATCACCCTCTCTTCTAGCCCCAGATGCACTGAGTCTCAAGTAGGATATTCTGCTCAAAGCCTTGCTCAGAATGTAGCCTTGTTTCTGGCCAGATGCCTCTTTCCAGATCCTTCCACAGATAAGGGGTTCTGCATAGCCTAGCCAATCAAGAGGACTGTACCTGATTAATATTGAGCCATTCATGGTAGGACTCATGCAAAATTTCTTCACTCTCTTCAAGACCTTCTTGTCTTGTTAGCAGAATCTACAGTGGCACCCAGAATATTATTAATGAATCTCTCTATATAGTAATCAGGTCTAATTACTGAATGAGAACTCTCAAGATAATGCAACCGTTCCCACGACAAAACTTTGAGAACTTTTAGATGATTTCAGCAAAGTGGCAGGATACAAGATTAATACACAAAAATCAATAGCATTTCTATACACTACTAATAAATCTGAGGAAGAATTCAGAAAAAAAAATTCCATTTACAGTTGTGACTAAAAGAATCAAATATTTAGGAATAAATTTAACCAAGGACAAAAAGCACCTGTATTCAGAAAACTATAAAATATTGCTAAAAGAAACCAAAGATGATCTAATAAATGTAAGGATATTCCATGTTCATGGATTGAAAAACGAAATAGCATTAAGATGTTAATTCTACCCAAACTGATCTACAGATTTAACATAATCCCTATAAAAATCCTAATGTCATTCTTTGTAGCATTGGAAAAGCCAATTATCAAATTTGTATGGAAGGTTAAGGGTTCCCAAATAGCCAAAAATATCTTTAAGGAGAAGAACCAAGTTGGAGGACTCTCACTTCCAGACTTTACGGCACATTATCTAGCCATAGTGGTAAAAACAGCATGGTACTGGCATAAAGACAGAAAGATTGACCAATGGAAGTGAATTAAGAGTTTGGAAATAGAACCTCACAGCTATGGGTCAAGTGATTTTTGACAAGGTTGTCAAACCCACTCTGCTGGGTCAGAGCAGCCTATTCCAAGTGGTGCATGGGAACCTGGATATCCACGTTTAAAAGAAAGAAAAAGGACCCTTATCTTAAGCCTTATAGAAAAGTTAATTCAAATCAGATCAAGGACCTAAATATGAAAACTAGAACCATAAAACTCCTAGAAGAAAATGTAGGGAAACGTCTTCAAGATCTGTGGTTGGTGGTGGTTTCTTAGACCTCACACCCAAAGCACAGGCAACAAAAGAAAAAATGTTATATGGGACTGCCTCAAAATTAAACATTTTTGTATTTCAAATTATTTTATTAAGAAGGTGAAAAGAGAGAAGCAGCTTTGGCTCAAGCAATTGGGCTCCAGTTTACCATATGGAGGACCTGGGTTCGATCCCCAAGACCTCCTGGTAAATAAAAGTAAACAGTCATCCCAGACCGATGCAGAGAGGCACAGGCCCCCATGCAGCACAGAGAGGTGCCGCAGCACAGCAATGCACCAAAAAGGTGATAACCCAATGAGATATGAGAACAAAGGTGAAAAGACAGCCAACTCAACGGGAAGAAATTTTTCAGAAACCATGTATCTGTTAAGGGATTGGTCTCTATCTTATATAAAGAGATCATACAATGACAAAACGAACAAGCAACTCAATTTAAAAAATGGGCAAAGGAATTGAATAGACATTTTTCCAAAGTGGAAATACAAATGGCCAAATGACACACGAAAAGATGTTCAACATCACTAACTATTAAAGCAATGCAGATCAAAACTAAAACGGCACACCGTCTCATACTATACAGAATGGCCATTAGTAAAAAGCAGAAAACTACAAGTGCTGGAGAGGATGTGGAGACATAGGAACGCTCCTTCACTGCTGGTGGGAATGAAGAATGGTGCAGCCTCTGTGGAAGATGATCTGAAAGTTCCTCAGGAAACTAAATATAGAACTGCCATATGATCTGGCAATCCTGCTACTAGGAATATATTCAGAAGAACAAAAAGCAAGGACTCGAACAGATATTTGCACACTGATGTTCACAGTAGCATTATGCACAATTTCTAGAAGATGTTAACAACCTAAGTCTCTGTCAACTGATGATGGATAAACAAGATGTGACATATACGTAAAATGGAATATTATTCAGCTGTAAGAAAAAATCAATTGAGGAAGCACAAGACAACATAGAGGAACCTTGAGGATATCAGGTTGAGTCAAATAAGCCAGACAAAAAAGGACGAATATTGTATGGTCTCACTAATATGAACTAAATACAATGAGTAGACTTATGAAGTTGGACTATGAAGTGTAGGTTGGTGAAAGGTGGAATGTGGGATGAGAAGGGGGGTAAGGCTGGATATGTAGACTCTTTAATAAAGTCAAATGTCAATATGTGGTGATAGATGGACTTTATGGTAGCACATTATAATGAATGTAATGAACACTTTGATTTAAGGATGTGATTGTGGCTAAAACAAGTAGTCTAGGGAGATTAATGTTAGTTGGAGTTCAGCTGGAATATAATATAGGGAATGTATAACAATGGTTTTGGCAGTGGATGATGACTGTGGTTAATAATATAAACACTGGAATGTTCTTCTACAAGTGTTAAGAATGTGGTGATACATGGGGAAAAATATAACTGACATAATTTTTAGACTATAGTTAATAACACCGTAATGTTTTTGCAGCAAAAGCTAAGAAAGTATTTGTATTAATGCTAAAGGTCAAAAGAAAAAGAATATGGACTTTGGCTGTGTGAGATATGATATGCTTAAGCATTTTTCCTCTTCTTCATTCTTTTCATTACTAAGGAGACCTTGACCATGTCGTTTAACTAATCTGTGCTCACCTGTGTATCTTTCTGAACATGAGAGCAATGAGGGAGTTAGTTGTTGGGATTAGAGGAGATAAAAGCCTGGACAGAACTTTTTAGGAGTAATATTTCCATAACTTGTTAAGCTGCCTTTTTCTGTTGAGTTTTTTTTAATTTGAAATAAAGTTTGAATAAAAAAGAACTCCAACAATGTGACTAGCTTGAATAGGCCATGCAATTATAAGGATAAAACTTCAGTTATGAATATCAGATTTGTACTAGTCAGAAACAAAACCGGCGTATATAACGTATTTATATATCACAGGGCATTTTGGGGCACTGGAATTGTTCCGATGCGGCAACGCAGATGCGTTTGTCCGAGCCTGTAAACTGCACAGCGCAAAGTGTAGACCACAAACTCTGACCTTGATTAGTGCAGGGATGCGTTTTAGTTCTTCGTGTAACTAAGGTACCTCAGTAACATAAGATGTGAATAATGCGTATGTGTGGGGGGTAATAATGGAATCCCTTTTAAGTTTGATGTAACTGTTCTATAATCTAACACTTCTCTGAAAATAGTGCATAATGAATTCATATATATTCATTATAGTAATATAGAAAAAGATTCTAGGAATTGATAAGAATTAGCTCATGCAATCTTGGGGAATGGCAAGTCCGAATTCCACTGGGCAGGCTGCAAGTTGGGAACTCCAATGACGGTTTCAGTGAATTCCCCAGAAGCTGGCTGGCTGAAGTAGAGCTAGAAATTCTTTCTGACTGCTGAAATCATCAGTTCTCCCTTTAAGGCCTCCAAGTAATTGGATGAGAAGACTTCTCTCATTGCTGAAAGCAGTCTCCTTGGTTGATTTTGGATGCAATCAACTGACTGATGATTTATTTTATTTTATTTTTTTAAGATTTATTTTTTATTTTCTGCTTTTTGTCCCCCTCCCCCCTGCAGTGACGTGCCAGGTCAGCTTCACTGGTGAGCGGTGGCCTTGCCCATTTGCAGGCGGCCTGCCCCACATGCAAGCAGCTGCCCTGCCCGCAGGCGGCTCCACTATGCTCGGAGGCAGCTCTGCTCTGCCCGTGGTGGCTTTGCCCTGCCCGTAGTGGCTTTGCCCTGCCCGTGGTGGCTTTGCCCTGCCCACGGCGGCTCCGCCCCGCCCACGGCAGCTTTCGCCTTCTCAAGCGGCCCGCCTGCCCGGAGAGGCTCCGGGGACCGAACCCAGGGCCTCCCATGTGGTAAACCGGCGCCCCATCCACTGGGCTATACAGGCGGCCCCCACTGACTGATGATTTAAATCCATGAAATGTCCTCACAGTAGCAATCAGGTCAGGGCTTCCTTGGCCAGATGACTGGACACCGTCCCATCACCTGGCCAAGTTGACACACGAACTTGGCCGTCACAAGACTGCAGTTTGATATAAGAATATGGGTCACACTAAAGTTGGCCACTAACATGAAGCTATCGTAGCAACATAAGACATCTTGAGTGCTTCCTCGGCACTAGGCAACGTTCTGAGTGTAATACTTCATTTAATCCTCATCACAACGTGGGTGACGCTCACGCTGCAGAGGCCGAGGGACGAGCAAGGTCACACAGGCTGTAGGCGGCAGAGCCAGGATTGGAACCCAGAGCCTGCGCCAGTGCTGCGTCCTGAACCATGGCGAGATGCTGCCGTGGCACAAGCCGCGTTAGCAAAGCAGATGTAAATTGCAGGTGGATTGTTTTTAAAGGAGTTTACTATCCCTCATGTCGGGAATCTAAGGGACTCACTCGATTTAAGCAGGGCATTTCCTCTGGTGTGCATTAATGAGTAGTTATGAATGGTTTGCAATTAGCCAATCAATTTTTGCATCTAAATCCATGCTCTTCAAGGGTCCTGTCAAGCATTTTAAGCATTCCTACCTATAATGAGATTATTATATTCATTCATTTGTAAAATTTATAAAGAAATAGTTTTACTTGACTGAAGTTTTCATTTTCCCAATACTTGTAACTAAATTAATAAGAATCATAGTTGGCTCTTTTCTTAAGAACAAGAAAGACCCTTGCGGATCACTTCACCCAACCCATTAATTGTAAAATGAAGAAACACGCTTAGACAGAACAAAATAATTTTTACGAAGATCACATTTTTGTTAGAAAAGCCAGGCCTGAAACGCAGCACTGCTTTTCGAGAGCAGGCTAGCATCCTCCCCCGTGACCCACTACAGCTCTTTGAGAGTCTAAGTTTTTCCAAATTATTACTTCGTGCTTCACAGATGAAAAGCAATCTCAAGATTAGAATTTTTAAAATGGGCTGAAATTGTAGCATACTGGAGTAGTAAACTCACTGTCAAAAAGAATATTAGCTTTTTTTTTTTACACTCTGTTAAGTGCATATATTTTCTTAAAGCTTTGTTACCATATCAATCATCTTTCCTCGGAGTTTAAAATGGGGATTCTAAAGCATTGAATGAAATTTTAAAAAACAAAAATATGATCATTTGGCAGCAGATCATGAAATCTCTCAACCACAGTTTCAAAATGAGAAGCAGAGCAGAAGGCGTCTACACCACCTGAGGCCCTGCTTCCCTGACGCTGGCACCAGCTGCCCAAGCTTGAGCCGCCTGGGCCTGGGGAGAGGGTCTCCAGCAGCTGGGGAGGACCCTGTGCTTTGCACAGCACCTTAGTGCAGTGCCCGCCGCGTCTTTCCTCTCGGGTGGCCACACTGAGGCACAGAGAGGCCAAGACACGGGTCCGAGCTGGCACATGGAAATAAGGGGCAGGACTGGGATGGGAGCCTTTTCATGAAAGACCAGGTCTGAGAGGCAGTTGTCTGCCTTGAAGGAGATGAAAATTGGTCGAGAAGGCAAGAACTGATAAATTTTAAAAGTAGACATATGCAACTAAATGAAAAATGCAAATATAAAAAAACAAAGTTATTGAAGTTAAGGGCTGTGGGTTTGCCTTTAGAATGCTGACACGTAACATAACGCTGAATATAAAATATAGAAGGGGCCCGGGGAATGTTCACAGAAGGAGGAAGTAAAAGAAGGAAGAGGTGGAGGAAAGAAGGAGGGCGGGGAGGGAAACGCACAGACCAGGCAGTGTAGAAAAGCATTCATATTCTTAGCACGGGCCAGGCGCCTGGGCATCCCCTGGAAACAGGTGGGACACGCGGAGGCCGGAGCCACGCCTGGCCTGCGGGATTGGGAGACTCCCGAGGCAATTTGTGCGTCTGAGAGGTGGTCTACACTGACCTCCAACCTGAGCGCCAAGGGCTCCAAAGAGGGAGAAGGGCCCGGAGCGGGGAGTGAACAGAGAGGACAGCCTGGAGGC
>PVKH010048823.1:0-10160 GCA_004027955.1 Chaetophractus vellerosus | reverse complement strand
CTATTGAGAGAAACAAACCCTGTGTGTCAATAACTCAGTTACTATTTACAGACAGAACTGCTGCTGTTGCTACCAGAGACAATGCAGCACAGAGGATAAAAATTGAACTTCAAAGGAGAACATGGATACAATGTCAAATCAGCCACATTGCTTAACTCCTCTGGAGATGATACCTAAATTCTCTGAGATCCTAGTAATAGAACTGATAACTACAACCAAATATGAAACACTTTCAATTAGCTATGCCAATAATTATGATGGAACTTTAGTTGGTTTGTGTCCATGATCAAACAGCTAGTCTATCATAAAAAGTTATTTCTGACTACAGATCTTAAACTCTGGGTTTCCATAATGAACCCTATATATCATATTCCCTGTATGTGAGAACATATGTTATTCAATCAGATTCTGCTGTTTGCTCATCTGATATATATCAAGTTCCTTGAATAAAGAGGGTTAGATTAAAAAAGAGCTGCTGATCTAATTTCCTTTTGGTAGATCCAATTCAAATGCTAGCTCATTTTACAATAAAATATTAGAGCACAAGTTAAATAACACACTTTTGTGAACTTTCAGATGAAAAACAATTACTCCACAAGACATTTAGTAAAATCAAATTGTCCTGAAAAAGTTGATGGATTATGTAGAGATGAATGAAATGAATTAGTAAAATTAAGATCACTTTGAAATATCTAGGATATATTGTGACAATAATCATTGGTCTTGCAAGGTCTTTTAGAGAAGATTAAAGTAGCATGCTTAACAAAGGCTTAGATACACATAGCTATGAAGAAAAGAGTAATACAAAGGAAGAGAGTGACCCAAGCAGGAAGTTTTGTAGCACTGCATCACTCACAACTTAATTTGGCCCCCAATCTTTCCTTAAGCACCTCCCAAGACCTCTAATCATCTTCCAACCTGGTGTTTTCTGAACCTGGTGTCTTACATAAGGGGCCTGTGCAGTATGAGTATTTATTGGCTGAGTTAACCTATTCCTGTAATAAAATTAATTTGGTGGACTTAAATATTTTAAAGTTTAAAAATCATATCTTAATGGGTAAAAAGTTTTAAATTACATATTTATGATCCAAAATATTTCTGAATTAGCCTGTGTTTCACTTACAAGTTTAGCCAAACAATTGATTAAATCATTCTATACAATCATTTGACAGCTATTTCTGCAGTGTTGTATAATTATGCTAATGACTAGAAAATGAATATTCAAAAGAACAACTAGCAAGGTGATCATTAATATTAGCACAATTGATTTTTAAAAGTTATATATATATATTTTTTGTTACATATCCCTCCCCTTTCTGCTTGCTCTTGCTGTGTGTTCGTCTATGTCTGGTTTGTCTTCCCCCACTGTGGCAATGTGCCAAGTCAGCTCACTGCACAGGTGGCTTGTCCCACTTGTGGGTGGCTCTGCTTCCATTCCCGGGCAGCTTTTGATCCATTTGCAGGCGGCTTTGCTCCATTTGCAGGTGGTTTGCCCTGCCCATGGCAGCTTTGCCCTGCCCATGGAGGCTTTTTGCCCTGCCCATGGTGGCTCTGCCCCACCCATGGTGGCTTTGCCTTCTCAGGTGGTCTGCTTGCTCAGAGAGGTCCCTGGGAACCAAACCTGGGGCCTCCCATGTGGTGTACCAGTCCCATATCCACTGGGCTACAACTTTTTTTATTAGACAAGTTGTGCACTTACAAAATAATCATGGATAATGTGCAGAATTCCCATACATCACCACCATGCCAACACATTACATTGTTGTGGAACATTTGTTACAGATTGTGAAAGAACATGAACAGACTTACCACTACCTATTGTCCATAGCATACATTTGTTATGTTTTTTCCATACACCTTCTAATAATTAACACCTTATATTAGTATTGTACATTTGTTGTAGTTTATGAAATTACATTCATATTTGTACTGTTAAGCACAGTTCATTTTCCACTACACGGTTCATTGTTATACAATCCCATGCTGTGTACATTCTATATAAAGTGTATACTCACTAGCTCTCACTTCCATCACATAGTTGTGCAATCACACCAGTAAATCTTTGAATATTTTCCTTTGTCCAAAAGACAAATATCCCATACACCCTATTACTGACCCTTAGCATTGATATAGTACCTTCTTTGACACTGATTCAAGAATATTACAATATCGCTAACTATAGAACAATTGATTTTGGGCATGGGATGAACATATATTTTCATCATATATTCTACTGAAAAATAAATAATATTTTTTGACCTTTTAAAAAATGATAATGAAAGGCTTCAGGGTTTTTTTAGCATAGCATTCTCTGATGGGATGGTCTTTATCCTCATCCCTGCCCCAGAACCTCAAATTCTCCCATACCAAGCAAATAGACACAAAATCCTACACCTGAAAGGACAGTATTCTTTACTAAAAATAAATCTAAATACTCCCAGGAATAAATATTATCTTAAACTAAAGCAAATCAAACTCTGAACAACTAGTTAGAGATATTTCATTTAGAATAGATGGAAGGCATTTCCCTAATATTCCAGGGTGTTCCATGTCTAGACAGAAAAAAAAAGTTTTGCTGTAAGTGGGAAAATCACCTGGAATTGAAACATTAAAAGAGGAGTACTTGGGGGTGGATGTGGCTCAAATCATTGGGTGTCCATCTCCCATATTGAAGTACCTGGGTTTGATCCACAGGACCTCCCATTAAAATAAAGAAAAATATAAAATTGTGTGGGTCCCCAGGCTCCATGAACACGTGTGCCATCAGGGCCCATGAGTGGATGAGCCCCCAGGCCCCATGCATGTACACCACCAGGCCACATATGTGGGTGTGACAGGCCCCACTGAGCCACACAGCAAGATGATGAAATAACAGGAGAGTGACACAAAGAGATAGCCAAGATAAGATGTGCCAAAAAAAACAGGAACTAAGGTGGGGCAGGTGGCAGAATGCCTCTCTCACACATCAGAGTTTCCCAGGATTGAATCCCAGTGAAGACAGGAGGAGAAGGCTGAAAAGAGATGTCAGGAAATAGACACACAGAATTGCCAAGAGAATGGACGCAAAAACAGCAGAAATGGGGGGAAGGTGGGTTAAAAATGGGTAGAAGTAAAATAAATAAATCTTTTTTTCCCACTTTTTCAAGGATTTCATTTATTTCTAGATATGGAGTAATATAGTCCTCATCAACATGAATTTCTATGACAACTTTATTTATTTATTTATTTGTGGATTTAAAATGTTAATTTTTTAAAAGATACATAGATTACATAAATGTTACACAAAAAATATAGTGAATCCCATATGCTCCACCTCCTACACCTCCCACAACCTCCCACATAAACTTCCTTCATTAGTGTGGCACATTAATTGCAATTGATGAACACATTCTGGGGCTTTGCCATTAAGCATGGACCATAGTTCACATTGTAGACCACACTCTCTCCCACACAGTTCTGCATGTTATATGATGATATAAAATGGCCTGTATCTGTCATTGCAATGTCACTCAGGACAATACACAAGTCCCAAAAAAGCCCCTGTATGACAACTGCTTTTCCCTCTCCCTGCCCCCAGAGCATCCAGTAGCCACTGGCTCCACAACCATGTTCTCATTTCTTCCATTGCTTGAATCACAATATGTCTATAGCAGAATACCAGTAAGTCTGCTCCAGTCCATAGATCTTCCTCCCATCCTGAGGAGTCTGGAATGGTGATGTGCACTCCACCTCCAGTTGAGAGGGAGTTTATATCCCACAGGGAACCTGGATGGGATTATCCTGCCTGCAGCTGAAGACTCTCCATTCCCTAGGCTGACCATAGTCCATCATCATCTCCCCACCAGGTGTCCTGGGTGAGCCCAATGAGCTGTAGAGTAGGAGATGACACTCTACCAAGGTTCCAGGCTCACCTGACATATGGACAACCCAAAGATTCAGGTCTCTTAACATACACCTACAAACTCCAGCACCAAGTATAGGTTTGAATAGAAGGGACAGGTGAGCCATGTGAAGGAAATACATAGTTGAGTCTAACTCTGTCACTCTCAGGAGCACAAACTCCAAAGTAGGAACCACTGGCAAGGCACCAAACTCCAGAGCTATCTTTCCTGACATAGGACCTGGGTGTCTCCAGGGACCTCAGGAATCAAACTATTTGTGGTGATATCCACTTTAAAATTCTATGACATCCTACTGAGATGTGCAAGTGTGACCTCTGGCATGACTTCCTGAATAATTTTGAAGTCTCTTAGCCACATAAACTCATTTATCTTTACCTTTTCCCTGTTTTATTCAAAGACTTTTTCAAGTCACATTGTCAGTTGGTGCTTGGTAGCAATCCCTTGGTGTCAGGGAGGCTCATCCCCAGGAGTCAAGTCCCATGCTGGGAGGAAAGTAATGCATTTATATGCTGAGTTTGGCTTAGAGAGAGGCCTCATTTGAGCAACAAGGAGGCTCTCAGGAGGCAACCCTTAGGCACCCTATAAAAATATGCTAATTTTCAATTTCAAGAACAAAGACTCATGAGGATATTATGAAAAAAGAAAATTAAAGAAAAATTTTTCTTAGAAACATAGGTGCAAAAATCCTCAACAAAATACTTGCAAACCAAATCCAAAAGAACATTACAAGTTATATACTATGATCAAATGGATTTCATCCCAGGTATGTAAGGGTTTTTCAACAAAAGAAAAACAATTAATATAATAAACCACATTAATAAATTGAAGAAGAGTAATCAAATGATCCTCTTGATTGATGCACAAAAGGCATTTGACAAAATATAGCATCCTTTCTTGATAAAAACACTCAAAAAGATAGGAATATATGGAAGCTCTATTAACATGGTAAAGTGCATGTGTGAAAAAAGCATAGCTTGCATTGTACTCAACTGTGAATGACTGAAAACTTTCCCACTGAGATCCAGAACAAAATATGAACGTCTATTGTCTCCACTGTTATTCAATTTTGTGCTAGGTTTCTAGATAGAAAAATTAGGGTAGATAATGAAATAAAAAAAAAAAAAACAAGAAAGGAAGAAGTAAAACTTTCAATATTTGTTGATTTGAACCTATGTCTAGGAAATCCCAAAAATCCACAACAAAGCTACTAGAACTAATAAGTTCCACAAAGTGGCAGGATACAAAATTAATATGCAAAAAATGGTAGCATTTCTATACACTATTGATACCTATCTCAGGAGAACGTAAAAAAAAATCCAAATATAATAGCTATTAAAAAGAATCAAATATTTAGGAATAAATTTAGTCAAGTACATAAAGGACCTGTATTCAGAAAATTACAAAATATTGATAAAAAAAAACAAACAAATAAAGAAAACCTAAGTAAGTGGAAGGTCATTCTGTGATTTTGGAGTGGAAGACTAAATATTGTTAAGATATCAATCCCAGTAAAAATTCCAACATTTTGCAGAAATGGAAAAGCCAATTATCAGATTTATTTGGAAGGGTAAACAGCCCAGAATAATGAACAAATGTCTTAAAAAAAGAAGAATGAAGTTGGAGGACTCTCATTTCCTGTCTTTAAAGCATATTACGTAGCTCTAGTGGTAAATCAGCATGGTATTGACATAAAGATAGACATGTTAACCAATGGAATGAAATTGAGAACTCAGAAATAGAGTTCTCACATCTACAGTGAAAAGGTATTTTTGTTTTTTGTTTTTAGGTACTGGAGGTGGATATTTTTGTTGTTGTTATATATCCCCCCCCCCTTTCTACTTGTTCTTGTTGTGTTCATTTCTGCATTCTTCTGTGTCTACTTTGTCTCCCCCTGTTGTGGTGACATGCTGAGTCAGCTCACCACAGGGCAGCTTGCCCCACTTGTGGGCTGCTTTGCTCTGCTTGCGGGCAGCTCTGCTCTGCTTGGGGTGACTTGGCCTGCCCATGTTGGCATTTTACCCTGCCTGTGGTGGCTCTGCCACACCCATGGTGGCTTGCCCTCTCAAGGCAGTCTGCCCACTCAGAGAGGCAGCTCCTGGGGCCTCCCATGTGATGAACCAGTGCCCTATCCACTAGGCTACAGCCAGCCCCCCTGGGGCTGGATATTGAACCCAGGACTTCATACATGGGAACCAGGCACTCAACCCCTTGAGCTATGTCCACTTCTGAAGTGAAGTGATTTTTGACAAGATTATGAAGCCTAACCAGTTGGGACAGAACAGTATTCAACAAATGATGCAGGGAGAACTGGATATCTATGTCCAAAAGAAAGAAAGAGGACCTGTATCTCACACCTTATACAAAAATTAATTCAAAATGGATGAAGGACCTAAAAATAAAAGCTACAATCATAAAACTAGAAGAAAATTTAGGGAAACCATCTTCAAGATCTTGTGGTAGTTGGTAATTTCTTAAACCTTATACCCAAAGCATGAACAATGAAATAGAAAACTGATAAATGGGACCACCTCAAATTTGAATACTTTTGTTCTTTCAAAAGAATTTGTCAAGAAAATAAAAAGGCAGCCTACTCAATGAAAGAAAATATTTGGAATACATGGATCCAATAAGGATTTCATATACATTTTATATAAATAAATCAAACAACTCAACTCTAAAAAGACAGGCAACCCAATTTTTAAAATGGGCAAAAAACTTGAAAAGACATTTCTCCTCAGAGAAAATACAAAAGGGCAAAAAACACGCGCAAAAATGTTCAGTTTGACTAGTTATTTGGGAAATGCAGATCAAAACTACAATGAGATACAATTTCATGCCTTATAGAATTTCCATTATTCAAAAACCAGAAAACTACAACTGCTTGAAATAATGTTGAGAAATAAGAACATCCTGCACTGTTGGTGGAAATGTAGAATGGTGCAGACTCTGAGGAAGCAGTTTGGCAGTACCTCAAGAAGCTGAATAGAGAGCTGCTGTATGATCCAAGAATCTTGTTACTGGGAATATATTCAGAAGAACTGAAAGCAGGGTTGTGAAGTGACATTTGCACACTGATATTCATAGCAACATCATTCACAATTGCTAAAATGTGGAACTAACCCAAGGGTCCAGCAACTGATGAATGGATAAATAAAATTTGGTAAATACATACAGTGGAATGCTGTTTAAGAAGAAATGAATTCAGGATGCATATGACATCATGGATGAAACTTGAGGATATTATGTTGAATGAAATAAGCTAGACATGAAATGACAAATATTGTATGGTCTCACTAATATGAACTAATTATGATGAGTAAACTGATGGAACTAATCTCTATAGTATAGGTAATTGGAAATAGAATGTGGTTTGAGAATGAGAGCTGATGTGTAAAGTACATAGCATTTTCAATAAGGTTAATAGTGTAAGTGTGGAAATGAATAGAGTTGATAGTAACATCTTATAGTGAATATAACTAACATGACTGATTTATAAATGAGATTATGGCTCAGAGGAAATCTGGATATAAATGTCAATGGAAAGGAAACGAGAATAATCTAGGCAAAGTATAACAGTGATTTAGGTGGTGGAAGAAAATTTGGTCAATGCTCTTCTTTTACAAAGTATTAAGAATATGTTGATACACAGGAAAATTACTACTAATGTAACTCATGGACCAGAGTTAACAGCAATATTATAATATTTTGCAGCAATAGAAAGAAGATATATCAATTCTAAGGGACAATAACAGGAGAATTAAGGGGTTATGGGAATTTTCCTTTTGGAGTAGTGAAAAAGTTCTAAAATTGACTGAGGTAATGACAGCACAACTCTGTGATGGAAATGACTGCCAATGAATGTACTCTTTGAAGGGATTGTACAAAGCATGGGACTGTATAACACAGGGACTCAGTGGTGGATGATTGACTGTGGATAACAGGACAAATATGATTATATTCTCATACACAAAATATAAGATACAGCCTATAGTTAGTAGCAATATTTTGATGATACTCTATCATAGTTTGTAAAAAATGTTTCCCAACAATACAACATGTTGGTGGTGGAGTGATATATGGGAAATCTATATGATAATATGCATATTTGTTTTGTAAGTTCACAATATTTACTATATACTTATTATTTATGTATGTTCGTGTATGAAATGCTATACTTTGATAAAATTTTATTTTAAAAAATGGTATCCACAAAGAGGACATTGTATATTGAAAATGAGGTCAACTCAACAAGAAGATACACCACTATACAGTCACCTGATATTTGACAAGGCCACCAAGCCCACTCAGTGGGGAGAGAATGGCCTCTTCAACAAGTGGTGTATGGAGAACTGGATATCCATATGCAAGAGACAGAGAGAGGAATACCACATCACACCCTACATGAAAATTAACTCAAGGTGGATCAAAGACCTAAACATAAGAGCCAAGACCATAAAAACCTTGGATGGTAATGTAGGGAAGCATCTACAGGACCTTGTAATAGGAAATGGTTTTATGGACTTCACACCCAAAGCACGAGCAGCAAAAGAAAAAATAGATAAATGGGATCACCTTAAAATTAAAACATTTTGGGGACCGGCTCGATAGCCCAGTGGATAGGGCACCGGCATACCACATGTGAGGCCCTGGGTTCAATTCCTGGGGACCTCTCCTAGCGGGCAGACCGCCTTGAGAATGGCAAGCCGCCATGGGCGGGCCGGAGCCACCATGGGCAGGGCAAGAAGCTGCCACAGACAGGGCAAGAGCCACCACGGGCAGGGCAGGTCACCCATGGATGGAGCGCAGCCAGCCACCCGTGAACTGAATCAAGCGCCGGCCGTGAATGGATGCAGAGACCGCCCACAAGCGGGGAAAGTCACGCCTGTGCAGTGACCACTCTCGGCGCATCGCCACAGCGGGGGCAAGGGGAGATATGTAATAAAATAAATAAATCTTTAAAAAAATAAAAAATAAAACGTTTTGCACCTCAAAGGATGTTATCAGGAAAATAAAAAGACAGCCTACCCAATGGGAGAAAATATTTGGCAACCATATATCTGATAGCAGCCTCATATCTTGCATATATAAAGAAATCCTACACCTTAAAAATAAAAAAAAAACTAACAACCCATTTAAAACATGAGCAAGCGACCTGAAAAGACACTTCTCCAAGGAAGAAATACAGACGGCTAAAAGGCACATGAAAAAATGCTTGTCATCTATAGCCATAAGAGAAATGCAAATCAAAACTGCAATGAGATACCATCTGAAACCCATCAGAATGGCAACTATTAAAAAAACTGCAGACTATAAATGCTGGAGAGGTTGTGGAGGAACGGGTACCCTCATCCAGTGCTGGTGGCATTGTATATTGGTACAGCCACTGTGGAGGACAATATGGCGGTTCCTCAAAAAACTAAATATAGATCTTCCAACTGACCCAGTAATTCCACTGCTGGGTATATACCCAGAAGAATTGAAAGCAAAGACACGAACAGATATATGTACACCAATGTTCATAGCAGCATTGTCCACAATTGCCAAAAGTTGGAATCAACCCAGGTGCCTGACAGCAGATGAATGGATAAACAAAATGTGGTACATACATACAATGGAATACTACTCAGCAGTAAGAAGGAACAAAGTGCTAACACATGGGATAACATGGATGAATCTTGAAGACCTCATGTTGAGAGAAGCAAGTCAGGCATTGAAGGATGAGCTCTCCATGACCTCACTGACATGAATAAAGGAAATTGGGCAGTCCCTGAGAACTAGGGTCTGAAAAATAGGTTTAAAAGAAAGAGAAAGAGAAGAGAAAGTAGTGGGACAACATCCATAGGGACATAATCTGTGGCGAGGTGATGGAGCATGGCTGCATGTTACGGGAATGGGACAGGTGGGTGGTGATATGGTTGGTTTTTGTGGTGCAGTGTTGCTGGCTGGGAGTACTGGGAGTGGCAGGTTGGAGAGCTAAGGATGCGTGGGAGGATAGAGGAAGTGTCCGGATGAACGCTTGGGATGCAAGGCTGAGGGGTGGAGACTGAAAATTTGGGAATGCTCTTGTCACAGAGTGGAGGGGAGGTGCCTCAGCTTGGGGGAGAGTGTTGGGGTGCATTCAGGGGGGTGTATTTACGGGGGCCTGGGGAAGAGTAAGAATGTTCTTTCTGCAGTGGTGTAGTGAGTATGCGGGCAGAGAACCTGCTTGGCAGGGGGGAAGGAGATGGGATCCCCATTTTTATAGGTCTGTTTCACTCA
>PVKH010048822.1:0-10150 GCA_004027955.1 Chaetophractus vellerosus | reverse complement strand
CCAAGGTCCTGGCACAGTTCCCTGCCCTCTCTGCCTCCCCAGATCTATTAGGTCACACAAATGGCTCAACTGTGTAATGATGTTATATTCTGCAGATATTTGAATTAAAGTCCTTCATAGAAATCATCTACAAATACTTTAGAATACTGTTTAGTTAGCACAAAATAATCAGACTTCATAACTCTTAAATACATTTTCAGTAATTATTTGGTTTGAATTGAACTGAAGTGACCAGGTTTCGTGGTTGCATTCCTGAGTGAGCACAGAGTCCATACCTCCTACTTAGATGACAACCCTATCCCAACTTGAGATGTCAGGACTAGGAGTGTCTAAGGTGAAATGATGCTAAAAGACCAGGGATACCCCTCCCCTGCCTTCAGTTCACATTCATATACATCTGACCTTGGAGAATGCCAAGCACTGACTGAAATCACTTAGGTTTTTTAGAAGGAAAAGGGGAGGGAACCAACGTTTATTGACTTCCCTATCTTGAGCTCTTTGGTGTGCTGGTAAATGTTTAAAACCAACTCCCTGGGGGTGAAAAAGCCCTGATTGGCAGTGTCTGCCAATTTCCGTTGTATAAATACTCCCACCATGCCCAAATTCAAGCTACCAACATGACCACACTTGAACGTAGCATTGGGAAGAGATACTCACAATCAGCTCTCACAGGCTGGTAAGAGCTGTCTCCAGCACAGCCCTACATGAGCCAGGCACATAACACACATCATCTCATCAATGCCTGCAATACCCCTATAAATTAGACATTATTATACCATTTTAATGGATGAAACTGAAGCTTTGAGAGGTTAAGTAATTTTCCAAGGTCACTGAGCTGGTAAATTGTGGAATTGGGATTTGAACTTAAACACTTTTCAAGAGCTAATGTCAGTTTATTCAACCAACATGCATTATCTTTCTATTAGACATTTGACAAGCTTTGGGCTTGGCTGGGGGAAGATAAAAAAAGAATAATTAAAGAGATGCATAAGAGACAGCCTCCATCTCAAGGAACTTAAGGTCTAGTAAAAGAGGTAGAAAGATTAAATTTTAAAAGTTTTCTTCAGACATTTAAGGCATCCACAAAAGTTTCACAGGGGAAGGGAAAGTTGAAGGAAATGAGCCTCCAGTGAATGTTTTCTATAATTTTACTGATTCAGGAAAGCGAGCAACACCTAGGTGGCAATTTATCTGTAGAGGAAGTAGTGTTTTTAGATAACTGGAAGTGAAAATTAGAGTAACCTCTGTTATGTCGGTCTTTCACGAATGGAGATTACTTCACTGTGGAAGGTGTGTGCAGAAGCAGAATTTGACTGATAATAGTTACTATGGCCTGTGGGGACTGCTTACCTCAGTCAGGCCTGCCTCTCGCCTCAGGTAAGGCTTCCATATCTACAGTCTCCTCAATGCAATACCCATTGAATTAAAGACCCCTGAGCTGGAAAAGACCTCAGGAGCATCTTTCCCAACTTTCTTATTTTATAGATGGGAAGCTAAGGGTCAGAACAGGAGTCAACTGTGCTGACTCTTCTTCCAGGAAACTACCAATAACTAAATATATTGTCAAAGGGTGGAGCCTCAAGAAGAATAAGAGAGTAACCACAGAAAAGAGTGCAAGGGAAAGGGACAAGAAGTTGAAATGAAAAGGATAAGAGAAACCAGGGAAGAGCTAGAGGTGGCAGAAAGATAATATGACAAGACACATACATAGAAGGGCTACAGAAACGGGGAAGTTGTTGGGAAGAAGCAACCTGATTAAGATCAGGAGAAACTAAAGATTTATAAAGTTCACTTCCAGGACAGCATCTTTTGTATTTGTTTCTGCCTTACCAATGTAGAAAGTCAGGTACACCAATGAAAAGCAGAGAATGACGTTAGTCAGCGTATTGCTAAAAAGGTCAGTCAATATAAACTGAATGATTCTTGCACACCAATATCCACATACTATGCTTCCACAAATGTCCAAGCAGAGGCCTGTGAGTACATGTAACTCTAGAAAAAGAAAGTGAAAAACAAACCTTTGAGCTGTAACTTTATTACTGTCATTGAAGGCATTTGTGTCTGTGCATTTGGGTAGCTTTTGAGATTTTGAGTGGGGACTTAGTTCTTCAGCAGATGGGTGTTTCCCGAGAAACCCCTTACAGTCTGCTACTTGGTGGTTTGCTTATCCATGGTGGGTAGGCTCAAATGCCCTTAGCAGCCAGGCAGTAGGCATAAATATGAAAGGCTTGTGACAAACTGGGGATTAAATGTCCAACCAAAAGACATCTAAATCCCAATTTTTACGAACTATGTCAGGGCCAGCAAACCATGCCCAGGGTCCTCCCAACTTGCAGCCAGTTTGTGACCCTTACCCCTGACACAAGGGGCTTTTGGGAAATGGAGAGGAAATATTTGACGTCACAATAACTGGACACTTGTGGCATTTAGTGGGCAGATATCAGGCAGTGCCAAAAATAGTCTTAAATAACAAAGATTGTTCCATCCCAAATGCCTATTATCTCCCCCATTGAGAAGCACTGCAAACCCCTCTTTATCCACAAATCTTACTTCCTACTTTTAATGCCTCCCTCTTCCTGCAACTATCACATTAATATATCAAATGTACACATTTTCTTTAATGTATGATTTCCTTAATGTGTGATTTTTTCCCCCTTTTTTCTCTACCAATACCATATCTGGAAGACTGGCAAGGTAACATGCTCCATATCCCACTGAACTTTAGTCCCACAAATCTGGCTATTGTTACTTCTAGGACCTGACTCTCCAATAACCTTGAATCATTCTGCTTTCACTATGTGACCCAAATCCAAGACTAAGTCAATCCTTAATATTCACTAATTTAAATCCAGATTGAGCAGAAAAAAGTCTGAGCTGGCTAATACAATTGTGTCTGTGTATGTTTATACATGCACATGAGCACACATAGTGGTGGAAATGAAATAATTTTTTTAAGTTATTTCTTCCTTAATGTCCAAGAAAACACATAGGTGGTAATTATTATCCATGGATATTAAAGAGAAGATTTACCTGATATATTACTTTAATTGACCTAAGAGTAAAGTATAGGGCAAGCAGTTAAGACACCTTGAATGTGTTTTAATTCCAATATGAACTGAAATGCACCATATAATAATACTTTTAGAAAATATACAGACAGAAAAAATTCTCATACCCCTAAACATGGACAAGTGAACTACATTGCTCCGAAAAATTCCAAAAAAAATGGATGTGATGCCACAAAGGATCAATGATTCTCCTCTAATGATATCAATATATGTTTTAGAAATACCTGTAAAAGGAAACATAAATTGAAACGTAATATGGTACATGAAAATCCTGCTCTTACACAAGGAAACAGAAATAGAAGGGAGGGAATATGCTAGGAAAAAAAAGAAGGTAACCATGATTGGGATGAGTCTTTAAGACAATCACAATCACCATTTCTGCATTTCTCCATTGTACCTTCTTTATGTCCAATGGCAAGGAATGTGACAATAGCACTCAAGAATTGTTCATGGCCTCATACATGCTTTAGCTTCAGAATGGGACAAAATATTTGTCAGACACTACATTTAGCTTGAGTAAACTCAATGCATTAGATCTGAAAAGAAAGGGTCAAGGATTTGAATAGACATTTCTCCAAAGATGATATTCAAATGGCCAATAAGTATATGAAAAGATGCTCATCGTTAGCCATTAGAAAAATGCAAATTACACTACAAGGAGATACCACTTAACACCCCTTAGGATGGCCATTATTTTTTTTTAACTGAAAATAATAAGTGTTGGCAAGGATGTGGGGAAATAGGAACCCTTGTACATTGTTGGTGGGAATGGTGCAATCATTGTGGAAACCAGTTTGGCAGTTCCTCAGAATATTAAAGATAGAATTAACACATGACCCAGCAATTCCACCTAGGTATATTCCCCCAAAGAACTGAAAGCAGGGACATGGACAAGTATTTGTACACCAATGTTCATCACAAAATTATTCACAATCGTCAAAAGGTAGAAGCAACCCAGGTGTCCATCAACAGAGGAATAAATAAACAAAATATGATATACACATATAATGGAATATTATTCAGCTGTAAAAAGAAGTGCTGGTACATACTACAACAGATGAACCTAGAAGACATAATGTTGAGTGAAATAAGCCAAACACAAAAGGACAAATATTGTATGATTTCTTTTATATTAAATACTTAGAATAAGCAAATTCATAGAGACAAACAATAGAATAGTGGTTACAAGAGGTGGCAGGAGGAAGGAATGGGCAGTTATTGCTAAATGAGTACAGGCTTTGGTTTTAGATGATGAAAATAGTCTGGAATAGATAGTGGTGAGAGTTACATAGTACTGTCAATGTACTTAATGTCAAAGAATCGTCCAGTTAAAATGATTAAAAATGATTTTTATGTTATGCATATTTTACCACAATTAAAAATAAATAATGTTTAAAAATAAATACAAACTATGGCCCAGCAATTCTACTGCTATAGGCATCTGCCCAAGAGATTTTTTTAAAATCTCACAAAAATGTGCAGATGAATGTTCATAACAACATTATTCATAATAGCCAAAAGGTGGAAATAACCTAAATGTTCATTAACTGATGAATACATTAAAAAATGTGGCATATTGAGAGAATGGAACATATTTTAGACATAAGAAGGAATGAGATACTGATAGAAGCTGCATCATGGATGAACTTTGAAAACATTATGCTAAGATAAAGAAGCCAGACACAAAGACCACACAATGTACGATTCTATTGATATGAAATGCCCAGAATAGGCAAATCCACAGAGACAGAAAATAGATTAGTGGTTGCTAGGAGCTTGGAGGATGGAGGAAATAGGGAGTGTGGTAGTTTGAGGCTTTTGTAAGCCCCAGAAAATTATATTCTTAAACTAATCCATTCCTGTGCATATGAACCTATTGTAGGTGGGACCATTTGATTAGATTACTTCAGTTAAGGGTCTTTGATTAGATTACTTCAGTTAGGCATGACCCAGGACGGGTCTTGATCCTCTTAATGGAATCCTTTATAAACAGAATGAATTCGGAGAGATGGATAGAGAGAAAAAACCCAGGAGCTCAGAGAGGAAGCCACAGAAGCTGAGAGAAAAAAGCCACAAGAGCAAGAAGCTGAAATCAATGGAACCCAAGAGAGAGAAAGCCACAGAAGCAGAGAGAAAGCCTTGGGAAGCCAGAACCTGAAAACAAGACCCAAAGGAGGAGAGAGAGACCAGAAATGCTGCCATTGTGCCTTGCCATGTGACAGGGATCCAGGTCACCCACAGCTGGTCTTCGGGGAGAAAAGCATCGCCTGATGAAGTCTTGGTTTGGACATTTTCATGGCCTCAGAACTGTAAGCTTATAAATTAATAAATTCCCATTGTAAAAGCCAACCTATTTCTGGCATATTGCCTTGGCAGCCTTTAGCAAACTAAAACAGGGAATGACTGCTAATGTCTATGTGATTTCCTTGGGGATAATAAAAATGTTCTAAAACTAGATAGTAGTAATTGTTACATAACTGTGGATATACCAAAAACCACTGAATTATATACTTTTAAAAGGGTGACTTTTATGGTGTATGGATTTTATCTCTATAAAGCTATTATTTTAAAAATAAGGACAAAATGTTATGATGCTTAACATTCACTAACATTTAAGTTTAATGGGAAACATAATGATATAGAACTTATGGATAGGGTGACAGAGACTAGAACCTGTCCACTCAGTATCCATCCTCTATTCTTCCTTGGTAACAAAATTATGGTTTCACTCAGGGTGGCAATGTGCCTGACTAAAAGACTATGTTTCCCCACCTCTTGGGCTTCTAAGAGTGGCTATGTAGATGTAAATGGAAGTTACTGAGTACGGCTTCTGGGAAATTTCTTGGAGAAGGAAGTCACTCAGCTGAAGGAAATGTCTTTCTGTCCCTTGACCTTCTTCTTCCTACCTGAAATATAGACATGATGCCAGAACTTGATCATCCAACTTGTGACCCTAAGGATGGAAGTCACACACAAAGGATGGAGGGGCAGATAAACCCCACAATATATTGTTATCATTTATGTTTTAAATATTTGTTATCTCTTACAGAGACTAAAAATAGGGGGTAGAGAGTCTTTTATATTTACCTACATTTTTAGCAGTTATGGTACTTTCCATTCCTCTGTGTAGATTCCAACCTCCATCTGATATTTTCTTTCTGCCTAAAGAACTTCTGCTGGTGATAAATTCTTTCAACTTTTGCATGTTTAAGAAAGCCTTTCTTTGCCCTCACTTGTGAAATATAGTCTCACTGAGAAAAGAATTCTAAGATGGCAGTATTTTTCTTTCAGTACTTCAAAGATCTTGCTTCTCCATATTTAAATTTGCATTTGTTTCTGAAGAGAAGTCTGTTAACATTATTATTTTTGTTCCTCTGCATTTAAGGAACAATATTTGGGGTTATGTCTCATGAATTATGAGTCTTTCCACTCTGGCTGAAGGGAATATGAAGGAGATTGTTCCCTCTGTTCCTTCAAGTGTTTTCTTTCCCTGGTCTTGGGAAGTTTCTTTAAGATTTTCACTTTATCACTGGTTTTAAGGAATTTGATTTTTATGTACCTTGGTGTAGTGTTCATCATGTTTCTTGTGCCTGAGTTTTATCAAACTTCTTGAATCTGTAGTTTTACAATTTTCAGCATATTTAGAAAATTTCCATCCATTATTTATTCAAAATTTGTTGTTGTTGTTTCTCTCCTTTCCTCTCCTTTAGAGGACTGGAATACTAAGCTGCTTGAAGTTGTACCACAGCTTGAAGATGCCCTGTTCCCTGTTTGCTTGTTTGTTTTTCAGTCTTTTTCTCTTTGTTTCATCTGGCTAGTTTCTATTGCTATATCTTCAGGTCCACTAATCCTTTCTTCAGCAGTGTCTAATCTGCTGTTAATTCCATCTGATCTATTTTTCATCTCAGATATTGTGGTTGTATCTCTAGAACTTTGATTTGAGCCTCTTTTATATATATCATGTCCAGTGATGTGCTGATAAACAGGCCTGAGTTGTAATATTTGCCAATTTCCACATGTAAACACTCCCATCATAGCTAATTTCAAGCTACAAATAATTTAACAACCAGATTGCAAAATTCCTGAATATTTAACAATTGGCTCTCATAAACTGGTATGAACCAATTCTACCCCCATACTCATTCTTTCCTCTAACTTTTTGAACATATGGAATATAGTTATAACAATTGTTTTAATGTCCTTTTATACATATTCTATCATCTACATCATTGCTGGGTCTGTCTATACTTATTATTTTCATACTTTCTATGTTCATATTATCCTGCTTCTTTGTATACATAATTTTGGATGTCAGACACTGTATTTTTACCTTATTAGGTGCTGATATTTTGTATTTCTATCAGTATTTTTGAGCTTTGTTTGGTATACAGTTAAGTTACTTGGAAACAGTTTGGAATTTTTGAGGTTAGCTTTTAAGCTTTGCTAGGTAGGACCAGACCATCCTTTGGTCTAAGGCTAATTTTTCCTGCTACTGAGGCAATATCCTCCTGAGTGCTTTACGTCATGTCCCATTAATTATGATGTTTTCCACTCTGGTGAAGGAACTATGAAGGAGACTGTTTCCTGTCCTCCTTCAAGTGTTTTCTTTCCCTAGTGTTGGCAGTTTCTTCACATGCATGCACTAACGACCATAGACTCAAAATGTAGTCTCTGTAGATCTCTGGAACTCCTTCTTTCAGTGTGGCTTTCATCTCTGCAATAATTTCCCTTATGAACTCTAGCTTCCTTGGCCTTCCTAGACAACCAATTCTACCTTCTCTACTCAAGGAAACCACTAAGCTCTACCTCAGTTTCCCTTCCCTGGGTGTAATGGTTTGTCAGTTTTATGTAATTATGAATTCCAAAAATATAAATTGAATCATGCTTGTAAATTGATCTCTTAATCTGGGCATGATTAGGTTATGAATAGGGCATTAACTGTGCCACGTCAGTAGGATGTTGAGCCCCGCCCCTCAGTGGGTGTGGTCTCAAGTATAAAAGGCAAGGCAAGAGATTTGAGAAGCAGGTTTTTGAGAAGCAGTTCTGATGTTGGAGAGGACGCCCCAGGGGAAGAGAAATGAACCGTTTGCCTGATAGTCTATAGCTGACCTTGTGGAGGAAGCACTAAGCCCGGAGAGAAACGCAGCCCTGGGAAGAGAGGAACCCAAAAAACCTGAACCCTGGCAAACATTGGCAGCTGTTTTGCTCCAACACGTGGACTTTGGTGAGGGAAGAAATTTATGCTTTGTGGCCTGGTAACTGTAAGCTTCTACCTCAAATAAATATCCTTTATAAAGACCAACCAATTATTGGTATATTTGCAAAGGCATCCCTTTGGCTGACTAATACACTGGACTAAGGCCAGAAAACTCTCTCCAGGTAGTAAGTTGAGGCAGCGATAATCAAAGCTGCCCTTTTTTTTTTTCCCTCTCTCAGGGATCACTGTCCTGCACTGCCTGATTTTCAGTACCTGAGAACTCTTTTTTCATATATTTTGTCTATTTTTTTAGTTATTTCAGGTATGAAGGTAAATCCTGGCCCTGTTACTTCATCTTAGCCACAGGACTACCTCATGTCCCTGATGACTTTGTGGAGCTTCATACAAGCTCTGGATGGCTTACTTCTAGATTTCTTTTACTCATGAGCATAAACCCCTAATTTGTGGTACATTATACAGCTGGATGAAATTTCTAATTGATATATAAAGGGTTGCACAACTACATATTTTTGAAAGCAGTTATTTAATATAATCCATTGCCCTAAATCCAAACTGATCACATCAAGTGGCAATATATATTTTTTAACTGATCACATTAAGAGGTACTGTGTTTTTTTAAAAAATCCAAAAAGAACTGAACCTGTTGAAGAGTTTACTTTTTACTTTGGGGTTTTTGAAGCACATAATAAATAAATATAGCTATTTTTTTCTAAGTGTACTCTATGTGGTTTAAAAGAAGGAAATCTCTGCTTCCCAGTATTTAATCTGAACCTATACAACACGAGAATATTGAGGTTCTATCTACCTTTGCAAAAGTCTCAATAATGACAGAGTAAAGTACCTGGATTATAAACAATTTCTGATTACTCATGGTCTGGTTGTGGGTCAATATTCAGGCTGTTTGTGTCCTTTCTTCATGCCACATTATGGCAGCCAACAAAGAGAGCAAATATAATAAAAGGCAAGATAACTCAATCAACTCATTTTGCTACTTGTTACCAACTTTGGCTGTGACAGAAGGCACAAAAATATGTTAAACAGATTTTGAGGGGCCGGCTCGATAGCCCAGTGGATAGGGCGCCGGCATACCACATGGGAGGCCCCAGGTTCGATTCCCGGGGACCTCTCCTAGTGGTCAGACTGCCTTGAGAATGGCAAGCCACCATGGGCGGGCCGGAGCCGCCGTGGGCAGGGCAAGAAGCTGCCACGGACATGGCAAGAGCTGCCACGGGCAGGGCAGGTCGCCCGCGGATGGAGCGCAGCCAGCCACCCGCGAACTGAAAGCCGGCCGTGAACCGACGCAGAGACCGCCCACAAGCGGGGAAAGCCGCGCCTGCGCTGCAGTGACCACTCTCGGCGCGTCGCCACAGCAGGGGCAAGGGGAGATATGTAATAAAATAAATAAATCTTTAAAAAAAAAAAAGATTTTGAGATTAATAGCACAGTTAATCTAGAAAGGCTTTAATTCTTCCTTCAGATTCAGTGAGTTATCCAGGGATAAGTAAACTGTAAGATTTGGTATATGAAATGTTCAATTGTATTTACAGTTATTTATTTTTAATAGTGAAACACCACAAGAATAAATTCTCCCTCTTCTTTACTGGCTTAATCTGGAATTACATTAATTCATTATAAAATTTGGAGCATGAAAGTATAAAACAAAAAAATCTATAATCCCTTGGCCCAGATTGTATTAGTCAGCCAAAGGCTTGCTGATGCAAAATACCAGAAATCTGTTGGCTTTTATAGAGGGTATTTATCTGGGGTAGAAGCATACAGTCACAAGGCCATAAAGCATAAGTTACTTCCCTCCCCAAAGTCTGTTGCCACATGTCAAAACAAGATGGCTGCCGGTCTCTGCGAG
>PVKH010048821.1:0-10218 GCA_004027955.1 Chaetophractus vellerosus | reverse complement strand
AGGTGGGCACCCAATTGCTTAAGCCACATCTGTTTCCCTCCAGGTTTTTAGAAGCTAAAGCTCCTTATTACTTTTTACATTTTAATTTTTTAAATACACTCCTTTCCTACAAGGTAATTGTGGCATATATTTTCACCTACTATCTGAGTTGGTTTTTTTCCTCCCAGAAAGCCTCTGTATTTTGAGATTGTCCCACACCTACAATTCAGATGTTCTCCTTTTTTTTCATTATTATCTAACATTTTCAGAACCAACTCTTGCATGAATCCTAGATGTAACCATTTTGGTTTGTGTTACATCATTCAGCATAGGACCTGGAGTTTAGGGATTTTAATCACTCTGGCCTCCAAACAGAAGAGCATGTTTTTTAAAAAAATTCTAGCAGACTAGATCCACAAGAATTTTAGTGTGATATAGTTAAAATAATTAAAAATCAAAAGTGTTTCTAATTTTTCATTTCCACTAGCATACCTGAATTTGGAATCAGGAAGAGGAATTATAAAAGAAAAAACTTCTAAGGGTAATAGGAGAAATAAACATACCCATTGACAGTTACAACATTTTTGTGGCAAAACCAGAACCAACAGAAAGCAACAGAATCTTTTAATTTTACAAAAACTGCACATCAGCATGTTAGGTTAGTACTAGTTTTTGGCTAGTTTAATTTTCTTATTAAAATTATTTTCCCCCATTTCTCTTGAAAGTTTCAAAATGTTTTATTCAGTATTTCTGTCTTTCTATTGATCATATTTTTTCCTCTTCAGCTAAGAATCTTGGAACCCAGATTAACAATGTAATTTGGTATTAATGGCAAGAGGGATTGCAGCTGAGCTTTATGGAACTCAAAACACACCATCAAAGCTGTTTTCTGAAATAATTTCCACTATCAGTTTATTTTCACATAATTTGCTTGCTTTACTGAATGTGGAATTGAACAAAAAATGTCATTTAACTGAAGGTTCTTGTAAATATATGCAGTACCATAGACCAGCTACACAATTTTTGGCATAGACTATATTTTAGAAAACGGAATGATCAGATTAGCCTTCTTTAACTGTTAGAATCAACTGTATTATAAATTCAGACTTTCGATGATGGACCTCACCTCTCTTCTTTTCTCCTGAGCCAGTACACAGAAGATGAAGCAAGGAAAATGGGAGTGGTTGGCTGGGTGAAGAACACAAGCAAGGGCACTGTGACAGGCCAAGTTCAAGGCCCTGAAGAAAAAGTCAATTCCATGTAAGTATCAGCATACACATGCTGTTCATGAAGTTACCTTAACATTTTGTCGATCAATAAAAATTCTACTGAAGGCACAAATTCAGTTTGTAGAATATAACCAAATTAACATGTTTTTAGGCAGGCCAGCAAAGAAGTTCTGAGTTGGAAGTGTAATTTCTACGTTTAGGAATTGGTTTCCCACTTGGGCAGGCCCCGGAGAAGACAAGCTAGCATCATTCTCTGATCTACTTAAGTGGTGTCCTTGTCTCTTCCAATATGGGGGTGGACTGTTCAGGGGCCAAGTGTAGTGCCTTAGGATAGTTCTTGAAGCTCTTAAGGCAAAAATATTGCCATCTCCTTTTTATCATTCAAATACCTTATTTATCTAACTATAAGTTTATTTTTACTGTCAAAATGTGTTTAATGAGCTGTACGATTACCATCATGAAGTCCTTGCAGCCCAAAGGACACTAGCTCCAGTAATGGGTAAAATAAGTGCCCTGTGTACACAATTTCATTGTAAAGGCCGGATCTTTTCAGCTGCATAATTTCTACTGTTCTCTATAGTCATATTTTTTGAGCATTTTACATGTTGAGTAGTATGCTGAACATTTTGACATGGATTATAGTATTTACTTTTTCACAACAGATCCTAAAAACAGGTTCTAATTTTATAACTAATTTATTTTATTGCTTGAAATTTATCTTTATTTTCATTACCTAATATTTTCAGATTTTAAAAGTAATATCTTTTGCTTATTGTGGTAAGTGAAGCAAAACAATGCAGAGAGGTATAAAGGCAAAGCTAATAATCTGTCTTTTCCCCTCTACTTCCTTCCTTTTTATGTAACCTGTGAAAATGACTTGTGGATACTTTCTACAGATTTCTCCTTTGCTTAAAAATATTTATGCATACATTCATAATTAGGTGTTTTTTTAAACTGAAATAGAATACTTTATGCACATTTTTCTCTAACTTTTTTTTCATTTTATGCACATCCAAAAATCCATGGATATACATTTCCGCTCCTTAGGTGCAACCTTGCGTTTGTGTGTAAAACCACACCCAACTCAAAAAGTGGGGTCCAAAACTTCAATTTTATAAAATGTAAAATCACAGTTAATGAAAAACAGTATTTCCTAGAAGGATCATCACAAAATGTACAAAAGAAAAGATTGTGAAACTTAAGTTGTGCAGAACTGAGCCTTCAATGCTATAAGATCATGATGTAGTTTGAAGATGGGGCTATGCGGAGGATGGGTGCCCACTCCAATCATGTTATATCCTAATCCACGTTATAGCAGGATTTTGATTAATTTACTGAACATAAAAGTAATTAAATTATGCATTCTGCTACCCCCAGTAATCTCTGTTAGCATTCTGTTATATATCCTTCCTTGTTTGTCTCCACATTCACATTTTCACACACACACATGCATGCTGGGACACATACATTTATAGGGTTTTTGATCAATATTTGCTTTTTAGAAATGTGGTCATGATATATTCACTTCTCTGCATCTTGTATTATTCAAAAATACCCCCAGGGAAATCCCTCTGTGTCACATGGTATAGGCCTGATTCATTCGTTTTAGTAGCTGCTTCATATTCTAGTGTGGATGTGTCATTATTTATTACCTTTTTGCTGAGAACTCATTTTGTTTCTTGTTTTTTGTAATAACAGAAATGTTGCAATAAACATTTTATTGGTGATTTTATTTTTATTGGACAGATTCCTTGGAGTGTGATTTGTTGGTTGAAGTGTCTGTGCATTTTTAATTTAAAAATACAGGTCAGATTGCTTTCCAGAACAGCTGTAAACAATTTACATTTTTTCTCTACATCCTGTAAGCAATTGGTATTATTGCTCTTTAATTTTCTTCCATTAGATTGGGTGTAGAGTGATACATTATTTTTTTACTGTAATTTGCATTTCTTTAATTACCAGTTATTTTGAGCATTTTTTTTTTTGTGGCTATGTGGTTTTGTTCTTGTGAACCCCCTTTTCACATTCTTTACATATTTTTAAGACCTCTTCATATATTGGTGATGATTATTGGTCCATTCTTTTCTTTTTTTTTTAAAGATTTATTTTTTATTTATTACATATCCCCCCCGCTTTCTGCTTGTTCTTGCTGTGTTCATTCTTGTGTTCTTCCATGTCTGCTTGTCCTCCCTCCCGTGTGGTGATCCGCCGAGTCAGTTCACCGCGTGGTGGCCTGCCTGCTCGCGGGGGCTTGCCCTGCCCGTGGGGCTTGCCCTGCCCACGGCGGCTTTGCCCTGCCCGCAACGGCCTTGCCCTGCCCGCGGTGGCTTGCCTTCTCAAGGCGGTTCCTGGGGCCTCCTATGTGGTAAACCGGCACCCTACCAACTGGGCTATAGCCGGCCCCCTAATCCATTATTTTCTATCTCCTTAGTAAGTATTTTAGCAGTATATTACTTGCCTATTAGTTTTGTTTATGACGGCTTTCGCAATATAACTTGTTTTAAATTTGTATAAACTCAAATATGGCTCTCTTCTTTCTGCTTAAGAAATAGTTTGCAAGTGTTGTCTCTGAGTTTTTTTCCTAACTTTTTGATGTATTATTTATTACATTTTTTCTTAGACTTTATACATAATTAAGCATTAACTCCATCTGGATTTGTTTTTTGTTTATAATATGAGATAAGGGACTGACTTTTCTACCAGATGGATAGTCATTGTGCCAGCACCATTTATTACTCTTTTCTCCCTTTGAATTGAAATACATTTTTTTCATATGCTAAAATCTCATATAAATGGATTTTATTTCTGGATTGTCTGTTGTGTCCCACTGATAGATATATTTATATATTCCTACACTAATACCCCATGTTGATTTAACTGCAGTGGTCTTATTGTATATTTATTCATTATTCTTTTGCTTATTTTTCTGGGCACTTATTTTCTCTGTAAACTTTTTATCCATTAAAAAAAACCCTTTGGATTTCCAGTTGGAATTTTATTTGCTTTTAAACATTTTTTCCCTGTTTGTCTTGTAAATGTATTTTTAAAAATAAACTTTATTTTTTAGAACATTTTAGATTTACAGAACAATTTTGAAGGTAGTACAGAAAGTTTCATATACCCTGCAGCCAGTTTCCTTTATTCTACTAACATTTCACATTTGTGTGGTTCATTTGTTAAAATTTATAAACCAGTATTGATGCATTATTATTAACTAAAGCCTATACTTTATTCAGATTTCATTAGTTTTTTTCTTAAACCCTTCCTTATTTTATTTTTAAAGCAAACCTGCATGTTATTTCTGATTTCTTTAATCTGGATCACCTAGAAGGTCTTTCTGTGATTATTCTGTTTCCTCAGAGCCACCCATTTCTAGTTCTAAAAGTAGAGCAGCAACTAGAACACTGTTTAGGAGAGAAGCGTGAGTCTGGAGATGGAATTCTCTACAGTGATTCTTCAAAAAAATTTTTTTTTTAATTTGAGAAGTTGTGAGTTAACAAAACAATCATTCATACCATACAGGATCCCACCACCAACACCTTACATTGTTGTGACACATTTGTTACACATGATGAAAGAACATCATCATCATATTATTACTATCTATAGTCCATAGCTTATATTTGGTATATTTTTCCCACAAAGTATCCTATTATTAACACCATGTATTAGTATAGTATATTTCACAGGTTTCATTAGTTTTTAATCTACTGTCCTTTTTCTCTTCTATTAGGATACTATTATTACATTTGCTTTTTAATTGGACATTTTTTATGATGTTGAGAAGTGACATCTTTATGATATTTAAATCTTCCCATCTAAGAACATGAATGTTTTTCATTTGATCAGATTTATTAATTTATCTTTCAATAGGATTTTTTGTTTTTTTCATATGTTTTGTGTTTTTCGTGCTAAGTTTACATCTGAGTATTTTATTTATTTTATTTTAACTATAGTCTACTGAGTTTTCTTAGCATACAATTATGTAATCAGCAAAAATAGTGTCATATCTTTCTTTCCAGTGTTTATTTCATTTGCTAGACCCTCCAAAACAATGTTGACTAATAATAGCAATAGGGGGCGTCCCTGTCTGGTTTTTTATTTAAACAGGAATGGTTTTATTGTGTCACCAATTAGAATGATGCTTGCTGTTAGTTTTTGGTAAATAGACTTTATCACATTGAATTCCTTGAATTAAACTCTGGTCACAGTGTGTTGTTTTTTAATCATTGATGAATATTGCTTGCCAATATTTTATTTAGAATTTTTGCATCTATATTTTTAAGTAATATTGTCTTTAAGTGATATTAATGTGATTTCATTTTATTTTTTTACACCATACCAGGATTTGGTGTTAAAGTATTGTTGGTTTCACAGAATGCATTAGGAAGTTTTCCATCTTTCCCTTCATTCTGTAATAATTTAAATAACATTGGAATGACCTATTCTTAAGTTAGCTAAAATGAGTTATCATCTGGTCCTGGTGTTTTTTCAATGGTTGGTCTTTAATCACCTTTCCAATCTATTCTATAATCGGTGTATTCAAGTTCTCCACTTGTTCTTGGATTCATTTATATTTTTCTAGGAAATTATCCAACTTTTCCAAATTTTCAAATTTCTTGCCATAGATTTTATAATTTTCAAATCTCTTGTATTTGTGGTTATATCTCTTATAAAAATATTCCTAATCTTGTATAATTTCATTTTCTCCCCCCTTTTAAAATTAGGCTCAGGAGGAATTTATCTATTTTTTCGTTTATTTAAAAAATCTTTTGGATTTACTGATTATTTCTACTTTTTGCTTTCCAATTCCTTAATTTTAGCTTTCATCTTTATTCATTCCCTCTTCTTATTTTCTTTCTTTGTTTTCCTTCTTCAAGTTTTTGAGATGAGTCTTGGTTGCCTTTATTTTTTAAAAAAGATTAATTTAATTAATTAATTTATTTCTCTTCCCCCCTTTGTTGTTTGTGCTTGCTGTCTGCCCATCTTCTTTTTAGAAGGCACCGGAACCGAACCTGGGACCTCCCATGTGGGAAGGAGGCACCCAATTACTTGAGCCACCTCTGCTCCCTGCTTGTTGTGTCTCTCATTGTGTTTCCTAGCTGTGTCTCTTCGTTGCATCATCTTGTTACATCAGTTCGCAGCACCAACTTATCGTGCCAGCCCATTGTGTCAGCTCACTGTCTTGCTCATCTTCTTTAGGATGCCAGGGACCTCTCATGTGGTAGGTAGGTGTCCAACTGCTTGAGCCACATCCACTTCCCTGCCTTTAATTTTTAGTACTTTTGAGTCCCTGAATACAGCTTTTGCTTTGTTTCACAGGTTTTTTTTTTTTTTTTGGGGGGGGGGGGGGGGAAGGTGTTTTTTTAATTGCTTTTTGGAGATTTTTTTTTTTTTAGGAGGTACCGGGGAATGAACCTGGGACCACCTTGTACATGGGAAGCAGGTCTCAACCCCTGAGCTACATCTGCTCCCCAATGAGACTTGGTTTTTTTGTTTGCTTGTTTGTTTTTAGGAGGTACTGGGGATCTAACCCAGGACCTTGTACTTGGGAAGCAGGCACTCAACTACTTGAGCTACATCCACTCCCCATGTATTTCACTTTTGATTTCCTCTTGGAACTAATAATCAATGGTTATCTAGGTATGTGTTTTTAAAATTCTAAGTGGTTATGATTTTAAGTCACCTTTTATTATTTGTTTCTATTTTTATTTGATTATGATCTGAGAATGGGGCCTAGAAAAACTTTCCTTTAAGAAAAATTGTTAAATCCTTCTTATGATCAATTACATGATTCTTTTTGGATTGATCAGTTAGGAGGGATGACTCAGTTAGGATGTTTTAGGCTGCCAGTGCCCTAAACAAGGGACTTATTTTTCTCACTTTTCAAAAAGATGGGCTGGTAGTTCCAGGGTTGGTTCAGTGGCTCAATTGTATTAGGGTTTGGGGGTCAGTTTCTCTGGGATCTTCTTGACTTCCCCTTTTGGTTGTACACTATCACAGAACTGCATTCAAAGGCAAGAAGAAGGTAAGGTTTTCTCACTTCTCAGGGGAGAAATTCTTTCTTAATAGGCCCTTTATATTTCCTCTCAGGTTCTGCTGGACAGAACCAGGCCTCAGGCCCATGCCCTGGCTTCAGTTGGTGTCAGGAAGGGAGTATCTGGCATTTTCAGCTTTCCTTCCAGGAGGTGGTATTTGGCATCAAGAAAGAAGAGAAAGGGAATGGCTGTTGGGGAAACAATCAACAATCTTTGCCATAAAAGAGAGCTGAAAAAAGCTATATTCTGTTTTTGAGGCATATGATTCCGTATATACATATATTTGACTTTGCTGATTATATTATTCAATTCCAGTCTTTCTTTTTTAGCATTGGGAATCATATTAAAATACTTTAATTGTACTTATGAGCTTTAAATGTGTAGTACATTTATGATACTTCTACATTTAGAAGTTTGAAATGTCTCCTCTAACCTTCATTCAGGGGATTTGAATAAGTTACAGACACCACAGAAATTAGAGAATTTGTCAGTTACTTTCCATATATACATTGTTTTGGCTGTATAATGGTGATGATTCACTTAGACATTTTTCCATAAGTAATCTAAACATTTTACAGATATATACAAAGACATCACCTTCAGGTTCATTGTGTATACCTATTCATTTTACGACAGCTGAAGGCAAACATGAACCAGTTTCTTTTTATATACTACACACAATCAAGGCAATTTCTTTTTACATAACTACACATAATCTTTGAAGAAAAAGGGTAGAGTCCAAAACAACTATCCATTTCAGGTCTGATCATCTGTTTCAGTGATATTCTCTGTGAAGAAGTTATTTCTGGAGGCAAAATGTCTATTTCACCGACAAAAAGCAGTGAATAATGATAAAAAGCATTGCTTTTCCAGTGCATAAACCATAATTATCCATGAATCTAAGCAGTGGACTGCTCCGAGATACCAGTGCCCTGAATGCAGCTGGCCTGGGCAGGACAGTGACTGGCCTTAACAGTGCTACCACCTGGGAACAAGACAACGTCAGAGCTGATTGATTGCTCTGAGAATCAACTTGGACGCATGTTTGATCCATTTGGGTGCCCCCCAAAAAACTTAATACATGAATTCTCAAATGCTACTGGTGGCCAGTTGCTCGCTTTAAATATTTCTTCACTTTGCTGAGGAGCGTTTTCTTCACCAGGGTGATATGGAGCTTTGCTTTCAGATGAAGAGGTCCCTCCATCTTCAGATACTTTGTTACTTGTGTTCTCCTGCTCCTTTGCACCTAAATAAACACCACTAGGTCCTTTGCTGCTCCTTATATGTGCTATTATAGAGTCTCCTCTGGGGGTGGGAATATCCAAGCACAATCTGTTCATGGAAGGCTCGAATGCTATGAATATCTTGATAAGTCACATACGCTAGTCTTTCATTTTATTTGTCACCTGTTAATTCCAACAACTGCTGAGCACAATCCTTAATTAACTCATCCAAAGCATCCATTACTGATAAGTCAGAAAGTTCCTCCTGTAGCTTTTGCTGGGGTATTGCTCCAAAATTGCTAAGGTCAGATCCTATCCACCGAATTATGGTTCTTAGATTTTTTTCAACTAGGTCGATTCCATCCAAGCCATGGGTGATGTCATACCCTCTTCCTTTTCGTACTCCCAGTTTTGTTGCAAACTTAAGAATGCCTCCAGGAGCAGATTTCTCAAGGACACATGTTGCATGATATCTTCTAAAATACATCCTCATTTTTGATGGCAGAAGCTGGTCCACGTTGATGGGGTCCCTTTTTTTTTTTTAATTAATTAATTTATTTATTTATTTTTTTACCGGGAGGACCCAGGGATCCATCCCAGGTCCCTCCATATGGGAGACAGACGCCCAACCATTTGAGACACATCCACCCCCCCTAGGTGATGGGGTCTCTACACCGGGGACAGATGGCCTCCTGCCGGATCTACCAGCAGGTTGGGCCCCTTGGGGGTAGCTGCTCACTCACACCGCTGAGGCCTGAGGCCACAGCCCCTAGGCCTGGGGGCACTCCGCCTTCCCTGTCTGGGCTCGAGGCTGCCCCCAACGCGCAGATGTCGGGGCTGGGCTCTCACCGAGGCACGTTGGCTTCGAGCAAAAGCGCTTCCACCCTGGATACCGAAGGGCGGCGCGGCCCCATTCTTTTTTTGACAGTGAACTTTGTTTAATTGTAAAAGAGGTCTATCCACACCTTTCAGTATAACTGTATTTTTATCAAATCATTATTGCAATTTGGTTTCTCTTTACATTTTTTAGCAGTTATGTTACTTGAGGAGTACAGATTTATGACTTCTGTCATCTTCAGAAAGTCTTTTTTGTTTGGAGGTATCGGAGATTGAACCCAGGACCTCATCCGTGGGAGGCAGGGGCTCAGCTACTGAGCTACATCCACTCCCTCAGTGTCTTTTTGTAATTACATAGCTTCTGTCTTCATTAGTGATTTTAAATTTAATTTATATCTTGCCACTCCTTCTTTCTTTTTATTTACATTTCCCTGCAGTTTCTATGCCTATCTTTGTATTTTCATCCTTTCTTGATCAAAAGGTGCATCTTGTAAACAACATATAGCTATGTTTTGTCATTTGACACAGTTTGAAAGTTTCTCTCTGTTAATGGCAGGATTCAGACTCTTCACATTTAGGGTAGTAATTGGTTTGTACACTAAATTGGTTTCTTCACATTTATTGTAACATTGGTTTGTAACAGTTGATTTCATTCTGTATTACTTTACTATTGTTACTTTTAGTTTTAATCATCAGTATATTTTTCTTTTTTTTTAATTTTTAATTTATTTTTTATATATCTATATACATTTTTAGGATACATTGATTACACAAATGTTACACAGAGATTCCAGGAGTACCCATATGCCACCCCCCACCCCTCCCACAACCCCCCACATGCACATCCCTAAGTGTGGCATAACGCCTCTGATAGTTACACACATTTTGGGGCTTTGCCATCAGACATAGATC
>PVKH010048820.1:0-10165 GCA_004027955.1 Chaetophractus vellerosus | reverse complement strand
ATTATACTTTAACCTGCTGAATTTGGTGCCCAACCTTCTCTTCCTCCCCCAGTTTTAGGAAGTAGAGATTTCAATTCCAACCAGAGAACAGTTCCCAAGGCGGCTTGTGCCTCCAGTGGAGAATGGGCACCAGCTTCTGTGCTTGGAGTGCTCTACTTACGAATCTTCTCTGCAGATGGGCAGTCTCCTCCTTCCATTCTTTCAAGGATGTTGATGGATGCCCTTCTGGTCTCCTGGAGCCCCCAAACAGTTGCTTTAGATTGCTCTGCGGGATTACTAACTGCCCTGTAGCAAGAGCTGATTCTAGGAGCTCTTTACTGTGCCACCATCTTGCTTATTGTCTCCAAGATAGGGTTTTTTAAATGTTTGGTTTTTGTGACTGGGTTTTACCCTTCTAATCTCAGAAGAAGAGTTAGTTTGAAATGCATGCACTAGAGTAGCTTTGCTTTTAGCTAGTAATTGTGATTTGGTTAGCATCTTGGCCATCATTTATATGTAGCATACGTACTGTAATTCTCCCAAGTCTGAAAATTGTTTCAGTGATGCAGTAGTCTGGATCACATTTTTATAGACCTTTCCATGAAGTATTTGGCAGTGCTTTTTCAGAATGGAAAGAACAGACAGACTCTTCTTTATTAATAATAGTAATCATATGAATAACTTCACCAAGACCAGAATAAAGAAAGGGTATTTGTGAAGACTGAGAACTTGGGCTATTTCCCAAAAGTGCTTTATGTGGAATATTAAATCACCACTGATTCTAGAGTGGAATAGCCTCTTATGAAGAAACTGAGACTGACAACATGTTCTAGTCATGTTCTGATGCATCAAAAAGTGCAGAGATTAGACAAAAGATTGATCATAGTCATTGATTATGTTTATGTGCATCTGTGGTGTTCTTAAGTGAATAGACAGGTCTTCTGAACACTAAGTGTTTAAATGTTTTCAGTTAATTTCATGGGTAATATTTTAGGATTTTTATGTTTGCTCTTGCTTTATACCCACTTTTGTTTTGGGAAAGTCTGGGTTTAGAATTTAAAATAGCTGTTTATTATTTTTTATGTAGTTCTTCATTGTGCAATCTCAGTGTCTATACAGAAGTTATATTATTGAGATTATTTTGGAAAACATAATGTATATCAGGAAAAAATAAAGAAAAATAATACTGTGAGAAAACTTTCAAGATATTATCTGTGGTTGTTTCTGGAGTGACCTATTACAGGTTATTTTGTTCCAGATACTAGACATATTATGCATTATCTCAATGTTATATTCTTAACCTGATAGCTACTCAGAAAAAAAGCAACAGAAAGCCTAAAAAGTTTAAAATATTAATTTAGTTAAGGTCATTTATTTGGTATATATTTTAACATCTTTTAATGACATTTTTACATTTCAAAATGAGAAAACAATTTAGAATTAATGGCATTGCATAATTGCTGATATAAAAATTAACGTGTAATAATGAAATTATAAATTGTAACATGTGTTATTAAGTCAGCACTTTTTCATGTTCATATTTGTGACCATAGTAAAGAAGCAACATAAAAATAGATTTTGTCACAGAACATATTTTTCATCAAAATACCAGCAAGTCATATAAAACTGCTATAGAAATCCCAAGGGCAAAACCAGAAGTAAGAAAAAATCTCTAAATAATTTAAAAATGAACAAACATTAGAATGAATCAATATAACTCTGGTATATTTGGCAATAATTAATTTTGACTTATTAAATTTATAATGATTTTATTTCCAGTGGTAATGATTGGAGAAAATTAATTTCTCTTCTGTAAAATCAGATCGGATTTTATGGAATTGCTGAGATTTAAATCCAGGCATTTCAAATTTATTATCATATTACCCTATTTGATGACTGGCTTCCAAAATTCTATGTATTAGAAATGGGCAATATATTCTATAATATGATGGGAATGATAATGAGGTCTAATTACAAAATTTATACTGCTAAAAATACTAATAAACATTTAAGCATGTATTTATATATGTACAACATATACCTTACCATATAGGAATATTTATATATCTTTATAGCTACATATTTTATATTGATACATTGTTCTCTATAGCTATACAGCTATATGGAAATAGGGAGGCTTGAAATTTTATAAAGAATTGAACATTGTAAATTAATTTCCCAATATTTTGACTTATTTACACATGTGTTACAGAAAATGTTTTTTAGCTATACCTATATTCCATACTTCCTAATTATAAGATAAACTTGAAGAGGGCAAGACTGAATCTTTTGTTTTTGTGTGTGTATGATTGAACAATATTATATGGACACATAATATTGACTACAGAAGTAAAAATATCAATACTTTAATAACGTGATGGGAATTATCCAAATAACATTAGACATCAGATTTTAAATGGATTTTAAAAAAATCAATCAAATGTTTGGCATTTTTTGTTATACATGAAGGGTACTATCAAAATAACTAAGAAGGCAAGGACTCCAAGACAGAACTAAATAATAAAATCTGACTGAAAGAGAAAAAATACATCATACAATCATTCACTTAGTCATTCATTCATTTAGTTAATAATTACATAGTAAGAGACAATACAGACATCACCGTGATTCAACACAAAATATGAAGAGGCCCTTAAACTTCATGGAGATTGTCTGTATACTTTCCATTGCCTCTGTATTGGAGTAAATTTACAGTTAAATTCTTTTTTCATTATTCTTATAGTTGTGTCCACCAATGCGAGTAAAACAGGATATGAATTCTGAAAAAATGTGAGCTTCTCAAATTTTTTTCCATCTTAATAACTGCATTTACAGAAGGGTGTGATTATATTTGTTTGTAAGCATTACAGAGACACATTCAATACAGTTTAATTAGAAGTTTAATCAGGTCAGTAGAGTGTAAGCCATTACATAAGAAGTATAGTTCTTGAGGCAATAGAAATCTTATGTAGAAATGTGCCCTAGTAAAGCATTATTAGCTTATTGAGAGTGTTTGGGTATGCAGTTTACCAAAGTGTAAGATAGCCAACAACTATTATAAGTTGTGTGTAACTTGATTAGCCAATAAGCCATACTAAAGTGCATTATAAGCCATTTCACTTCATATGGTTACCAATTCAAGCCTGACATCCATTGAGTTGTACATAAAAGAATGTTTGCAGGATAGAGTATTTTCTTCTTTACTGCATAGTTTCTTTGCTTATGTATCAGTACACAAAATTTAGTAATTAGCAATGGGTCTCGGTTCATTTAATGTGAATGAGCAAGATCTCTGCTCTACTACATTCTATTAGGTTGTAATAGCTCTCTTGACCTCCACCTAGAAACAAGGTATTTCATTCACCACTAGGGAAAATGGCAATGGCAATGGCAACGACTTCCTTTCTCTTGATGGAGATGCAAAGTGCCTTTTACATCAATTTGTATTAATGAATGAAGAAAATGTGAGATTACTTTTATTGATCAGACACATATTGCAGCAAACCATTAAATCAGTATGTGCTTTTGGTGGTTTGACTACGAATTGAAGTCAACAATAATATTTTTCCCCTTCTTTTATGAATAAAAACTTCAAACATAAAATAAACATTTCAAATTGCTTTTTCTCTCAACATGCAGGAGGAGAAACAATTTTCTAAAGTTAATAACATTTCTGCAAAGGCTGTGGGGAAATCACACAAAGCTAAACTGCATAGCATGGAAACTCTCTAAACAAAAACTTTTGGGAACTTCTATTACTTTTTTTTCCATATTGTTTTATGAGATTTAAAGAACTTTTAAAGGATAACCATTTTTTAGAACCTGAATGTCTCATATATCTTAGAGAAGGAGACTTCATACCATCATTCACTTTTATAGCAATTACATTCATGAAAAAGTAGAGTTTCTCAGGTAAGTTTTCTTTGACTCTTTTAGAAATATATGTGAGCTCTATTACTTTTAATGCACATGTTTATAGATGAGGAAAATAATATTTTAATTTATCATTGCAATAAAGTCATTAGTTCTTTGCATTATGACATCTATTATTTTAGCAAATTGAATATAATATTTTTTTTCTGTAATGAAAAAAAAAACTCCTTGGAAAATATGATAACAAATTTTAATGCCATGTGAACAATAGAATTCATATATCTGAAATTGTTTTGCTCTTTGCTCTCTCACTTGAGCCAGAAATCACATTGTGACTAAGACAGCCATCTTTCTTAGTGTAACACCTTTTATTGGTAGAACTAAACACTCTGGCATTATTCGCTTAAGATGGATGACAGCAAACTGTTTTTTAAAAGTCCAGAGAATAAATATTTTAGGCTTTGTGAGCCGTATGTTCTCTTTAGCAACTATTCAACTCTACTCTGTTGTTATAGTGTTAAAGCAGTTGTAGACAATATGTAAAATGAATGAGCATGGCTATTTCCCAATAAAATATTTATGGACACTGAAAAAAATGAATTCTACACATTTTTATTTCACAAAATATTCTTCTTTTTTATTTTTTCAACCATTTAAAATGCAAATAACATTCTTTAACTCGCAAGCCTGTGGGCCTTAGTTTGCTCACACCTGATTTAAGATGTACTCCTTGTTGTTGCTCTGACTAAAAGACTTTCTAAGACAATGCTGTCTAAGTTTCTTGCCTAAGTTTCTAATCAACGCTTCCAGCCTCGCCAGACTTTAAACATATTGATACCTACATAATCTCTGCTGGATCTTTCAACTCTGGCCTGACTGCCCAATCTCCTGTCCATTCTTTTTTTCAGTAATTTCCTTTTTGCACTGCCCCCTTTCATAATCCACAATCCAATGCTTACATAATTTTATAGGCTTATTTTAGGGTATGCTCTAGTTTATCATTTTCTTCCAATTTTTCTTACTTAATTTTGCTTCCTAAGAACTAAAATGGACTGATGTTGACAGCAATCTGTTTTATGATAGCACATATATAATTTCTGAATATATTCTACTTGATATAAAATAATTTATCTCCAATGTTTGGATTCTTTTTGACCATATTTTGTCTTCATGTGTATGTGTGTGAGTGTGTGTTTGTGTAATTTTAATTTGTTTCGTCAAAAACCTCTCTCCTAGCAACTTTATGCTATGGTTACTAAATCATTTCATGTTATAATCATATGTTAAGAGTTGGAAAAATACTCTAGATAAAATAATATTCCAAATTTAGAAATTTGATGGAAAGGCAAAAGAGGAATTTTTATATAATTTTTCTGCATATATATAAGTACCAGAAAAATGCCATAGTTCAAAATTTCAGGGAACACTGTGTGCAATAGACAATAGCAAAATCAATTCCTGTGTTTTCCCTCTAGTAAATCATAAATGAATATTTTGTAATATAAATTTATATCATAATTGTGTAGCCCCATCTTCTGCTAAACCAGACCTGCTTAAACTAAATCTAAATTCATGTTAACATCTTTCTTATTGGCAATTACTTAAGCATTCAGTTTTCTCATCCACTGCATGTCAGACAGAATCAAATCACTAAGTGAAATGTAATGGTGCAAAACTATGTAAATAAGTGCTAAGGAAAATGTATTAAAAATGCATGAAAGCCTGACTAGAACTAATATTTTCATCAGAAATAATTTTATCATAAACTGAACAAAGTATAGGATTTATTATTTAAAATTTAATTTGTATAGAAATATATTACTGCCAGTGTGTCATAGAAAGCAAGAATAAATGTTTCTTTAAGACTCAAGGCTTTGTGGAGTGTTATATCTACAACTTGTTTAAAGGATGTAAAAAACAATTGAGTTTGAGTTTCAAGAGAACAACACAGGATGTATATAGTAAGAATTCAATAATAATAAATTGTAATATAATAAATGTTGCTTACAAGTTTAGAAGGTTTATTTAAAAGAATACTAGAAAGAGAGACATGAACTGAAGTGATGTAGAAAAAATAATTCTTGAGAAATTTGTGCTCATTAGAATATTATTAATCATCACAGAGATGTAATGATTAACATCAAAAGTTCTTGGATACATTTTCTACTCTAAAAATTATTGAAAAATGACATTGTCCTTTTCAGAATAAACATTTATGTTTTGATAACCGCAAAATTTGTTCCACATATTGAGACCAATGGCACCACACAGAAACTAAGAGGGTATGAAAGGGCTGAGTATTTAAATAATAAGACTTTACTAAGGTAAGCAGGACGCAGGCTGGTCTGAAAATGGTTTGAGAAAGCATGGTACAGAGACTAGCTTGAGTTTCTTTAATTGTACTTGGCAGAGCAGGGGCAGGGAGAATAAGGTCCCAGCTTTTAGCCAGGGCCTTGAATAGTTTGAATCTGCCACAAGCTTTACAGATGTGGGGCAGAAGTAGAAGAGGAAGCACTGAGGTTTAACTAGTGTCTGTAGTTGAATATCAAAAATGGAGTCAGACTTTATTACACTTTCATACTTCATACAGAAAGTAAAATTAGGTAATTTTGTAACACTTTTTCAGTGTTATTTTATAAATTTACATTCTTATCATAGGACGGTTTCTAAGAAGTCAAATTAATAACAATGAACAATTTTATGATTCCTAGATTATGTGCCAGATTCTGTTCTTTGCATGTATTAAATAATTTAATTTTCATAAAACTAATGAATTAGAAACTACTGTTATTCTCATTTTACCTAAGAGGAAACAGATCTAGAAAGGCTTAGGAAAATGCCCAATAACACATGCCCAGTGACACATGCCCAACTAGAAAGTGGTAAAGTAAAAATTTATACCCAGACTATCAACAGAATCAGTGCTTTAACTATATATACTGCTTCTCAATGATGAGACTATTTAAGTCAGCTGTTGCAGGTATATTTTGCTTTTTATTTCTGTTTCCAAATCAAAGAAACAAACAAACAAAAAAGCCCTATGTTTTAATTATTTTATTTTAATTTTATATCATAGGAAATAAATCATTTGTGTAGATTTAAATTTTTACTTTGATGTCTATGCTAGTATTACTGTGTATTCTTAGGTTGTGGTTATTTCAGTGAAGGCTACCTCTAACAGACATCATTTGCTTAAAAATGAAAATAAAAACTTTAATGCTCCTCTTGCATTTATTTCACAAATAAACACTTTACTAGGGGCGTGGCTTTTAGTAAAGCAATGGTAAAATCAGGTTGCATTTTTTTGTGGCCACATAGAACATAAAAATGACTCTCCAAAGACATTGTATATTTCATTCCATTTATTAAAATATATCATTTTCACCTCTGCATCATGCTACTTTTATGTTGTTTCATCTATTTTGGAATCTTGATGTTGAGTAAGTATTTTGAAAACCTTTAAATACAGTCGAAATTGCAACTTGACCAATCCATCTGATTAGGGGCACAACTAGCTGAAAATATATAAACATATGAGAAATAAAATAAATATTGTACAGAAAATAAGTAGTAGAGACATAAGGCATTAAATTCAATGAGCTGGTCGTACATATAGAAATTCCCATTTCTAATATGGTCAATAATATTGGTTAAATACTAACTCACTAGAGCACCAGAAATTAAAATATTTCAAACATGTTTATATAGGGACATTTCCCTAAATAAATGCAGAAAATAAATCCCTTTTTTATTTCACTAATATGTCTTCAGATTATCTTTGGACTCAAATATGTAACCAATGATTATAAACTGTAGCTAGTTAATACATTTTATTTTCATTTGTATCCTCTATGAGATTAATTTCTACATGGTATTTCTGTCAATAAGTGTGGTGAACCAGGAAAGAAAGCACTAAAATGTGAAAATCATAGATTCCTATTGCATTGAGTCTTGGACTTCAGGGCAGAACTATATATGATCAGTGCAAGAAAAGAAAACCTGAATTATTGTATTTTCAGTGTCATAAGTCTGATGATTACCTATAATACAGAGAGGTGATTACTGTTAGAGTTGACAAAATATTCCATAAAAGGTTTATGTCCCAGAGTTTAGTAAGTTAGTTGACAAACATTTATTTATTACCTAGCGCATGTCATTTATTGTTCTAGGCAGAGGGATTCAGATTTGAACTAAAATAAAATAATCCCTGTCTTCAAGGAGAACTCCAGTAGGCAAGAGACATTAAAAGTAATTAGCAATAACTAAATAATTTTAACTATATTTTACAAAGAGTTGGACAATATACTGTGATAACATATAACAATAAGGTATAACTTGGTCTGGTGATCATTGAAGAATTTTTTGAGGAAAAGTTTTCCACTGTGAGACCAAAAGGATAACTTCATTCAATTGAAGGGAGCTTATGAAGCTTTCCAGATTTTGTTCGTGAAAAATCATGGGAAACTAAGTTAATGTAAACATTTTGGGAGTGCAAAGGAAACTTACGTAGGAAAACAAAACAAAACAAGAAACTAAAAACAACCCTGCCAGAGGATCTCGGACCTGACAATATATGTAATCTAAGACATATATTAGACCATCAATTGGCTGTAAGGAAATCTAATGAAAGGTGAGGGGCTGGATCTTCTGTGACTTTGCAGATCCTCTCTTCACGTTTTTCTCCCTGCTCTGCCTCTGAAAGCTGACATTGCCTACAGACATTTTATCACTGAGGATTCCTTGTGTTCTGGGTTTGGTTTAGAAGGGAGCAATAATTGAAGTTCACAGGACAAAAGAAGAGATGGTTCAGTGTGTTTAATTACTATGGATACATCCCTGGAAAGCTAACTATCCTTTGACAGTAGTGTTACTCTTCTCTTGAAACCCATGGATCCCATTGTGTATTTATTCACACGGATAAACCTCTCACCTGATTCCAGGAACATCTCAGTCCCTGGGCTCTTTCAAGCTTAAGGGTCGAAGCAGCTTCCTGCAGTGTTCAGTCCTAGGGTACATCACCATCCCTTGCTCGTTTGCCTCAACTTTGCCCAGACCTTTATAACAGTCCTTTCATTACACTTTAATTTCCCCTTTTGAGTGTGCCATCTCTTCTCTCAAGTTAGTTGTTCGAACTAATAAAAGAGATATTAGTAATAAAGGATGGATACTCAGCCCATGGAGAAAACTGGACAAGAGAAAAGTGGGATACACTTTTTAGAACATTGGGCAGAGACTTAAGGAAACAGTTTAGAGATGGGGCATGAGAGCAAGAAAAGGGTAAGAACTGGGGGGTTAAAATATGATATTGTTCATAGGAATAAAGAAAACTCCTGGGTATAAGTAAACCCTGAAATCAGTTTCAAAATAAGAATTATATGAAGGTTTGCTTTTTGCATCTAATGACTAACCTCGAAATCCTTACATTACTCTCCTTTCAACTAATTATTTCAGGACCCTTGGCAGGCTGGATCTATAGATCATAGTCAAGTCATGGTAGCTCTAAGGAGAGAAAAGGGTGGAGGAATGAGCCCGGACTAGTTTATGACAAGAATATATGGTTTGGAAGGCTCATCTGCATCTAATTCCCTACCCGATGTGGAGATCCCCTGTATACATTCCTTGTAACTGCCTTTCTAATCTATGAGTTGGCTATGATTTTGAAAACCATTATTCTCTTGGTTACTACATTTGAAATGCTTTCCAGTTTATATATCCTTGTTTCCAATCTCAGTAATTTAACACTGCATGCTGCAGAATGTTATCTGAACAATAGCAAGAAGAGTAAGAATGCAATGCCTGTACATCTTTTTTCTGGACAATACACTACCACTACTAGAACACAATTGTACATTAGATTTTTGATAGATTATTACAATGCTATTTCACATTTACTTTTGCTCAACCAAAGCACATACTTCTTCTGTTCTCATTCTTTTCTTCAAATTATAGAGCCTTGTGTTCACACCAATTAAATTATTTTGTTAGATTTGAATCATTTCCCAGCCTATCAAAATAATGTTGACTCACAGCTCATTTATTCAATAAAGTCTATACTCCTTACCAGATCTGAATGAGTCAATAATTCAATAAATATGCCAAGTATTTTTTCATTAAAATGATTGTTACAATATTGGATATTATTGATCTGAGACATGAATGAAATTTTCTTCAGATTGATACTGAACTGCAAATGAGCATTCTCTGAGAAAAGGCATTCGTAAAATTACAAATTATCGTAGTATTAAAAATAGTCTGTTCTTGTGTTTTCTTTGTCCATAAAATTGCCATGAAAGATTTATAAAACAGTCATGCT
>PVKH010048819.1:0-10162 GCA_004027955.1 Chaetophractus vellerosus | reverse complement strand
GCGGCGACGCGCCGAGACTTGGTCACTGCGCAGGCGCGGCTTTCCCCGCTTGTGGGCGGCTTCTGCTTCCATCACGGCCGGCTCCAGTTCACGGGTGGCTGGCTGTGCTCGATTTGCAGGCGACCTGCCCTGCCCGTGGCGGCTTTTGCCTGTCCGTGGCAGCTTTTTGCCCTGCCCATGGCGGCTCCGGCCCGCCCATTGCAGCTTGCCATTCTCAAGGCGGTCTGCCCGCTAGGAGAGGTCCCCGGGAACCGAACCCAGGGCCTCCCATGTGGTCTCCCAGCGAGCTCTTTATCCACTGAGCTATCTAGCCGGGCCCCAAACTGTTTATGTGGTGTATTACATTGATTTTCTTATGTTGAACCATCCTTGCATACCCGGCATGAAACCCCCATGGTCATGGTGTATAATGCTTTCAATATGTTGTTGGATGCGATTAGCAAGTATTTTGTCTAGGATTTTAGCATCTATGTTCATGAGAGAAATTGGTCTGTAATTTCCCTTTCTTTTGGTATCTTTGTTTGGTTTTCATATTAGGGTAATGCTGACATCACAGAAAGGGTTAAGCAATATTACTTCTATTTCTATTTTTTTGAAGAGCTTAAGCAGGATTGGTGTTAGCTTTTTCCAGAATGTTTGGTAGAATTCAACTGTGAAGCTGTCTGGTCCTGGCCTCTTCTTAGTTGGGAGATTTTTGATGACTGAGTGTATCTCCTTACTTGTAATTGGACTGCTGAGTTCATTGATTTGTTCTTTCTTCAGTGTAGGCCACTTGTGAGTTTCTAGGAATTTGTCCATTTCCTCTAAGTTGTCATTCTTTTTAGCATATATTTTTCAAAATATCCTCTTATGATAACCTTCATTTTGGTGGGGTCAGTAGTGATATCCCTTTCTTCTTTCCTTATTTTGTATACTTGCATTTGCTCTCTCTTTTTCTTTGTTAGTCTGGCTAAGGGTTTGTAAATTTTATTGATCTTCTCAAAGGACCAGCTTTTGGTTTTGTTTATTTTTTCTAGTGCTTTCTTATTTTCTATTTCATTTTGCTCTACTTTGATCTTTGTACTTTCTTTCTTTCTGCTTCCTTTGGGGTTAGTTTGTTGTTGTTTTTCCAATCCTTTCAGGTATGCAGTTAATACTTCAATTTTAGCTCTTTCTTCTTTTTTTAATATATATATTTAGAGCTATAAATTTCTTTCTCAATACTGCTTTAGCTGGATCCCATAGGTTTTGATATGTTGTGTTTTCATTTTCATTTTATTTGGGGTAGTTAATGATTTCCTTTGAGATTTCCTCCTTGACCCACTGTTTGTCCAAGAGTGTGTTGTTTAATTTCCATATCTTCATGCCTAACTCTAGTTCTCTGGCCCTTTGTGATTTCTAATTTCATTCCTTTGTGGTCAGAGAATTTACTTTGTATAATCGCAATCATTCTGAAATCATTGAGAGTTGTTCTGTGTCCAACATGTGGTCTATCTTGGAGTATGATCCATGTGCACTTGAGAAGAATGTATATCCTACTGTATTATGGTGTAGCATTCTGGATATGTCTATTAGGTCCAGGTCCTCTAATGTATTATTCAGGTTTTTTGTTCCTTTATTGATTCTCTGTATAGATTTTCTGTCTAATGGTGATAATGGTGTATTAAAGTCCCCCACTATAATTGTAGAGGCATTTATTTCTCCACCTAGTTTATCCAGTATTTGCTTCATGTATTTTGAGGCACCCTGAGTAGGTGCATAAATGTTTATGATTATTCTCTCTTCTTGAGAGATTACCCCTTTTTCTAATCCATAGTGTCCATCTTTGGGCATTTAAAGTCTATTTTGTCTGATATTCGGATAGCTACTACTGCACTTTTTTGGTTATTACTTGCTTGTAAAATTGTATTCAAGCCATTCACTTTCAGCATCCTTGAACCCCTGGGTCTAAGTTGGATCTCATGTAAACAGCATATAGCTGGGTCATATTTCTTTATCCATTCTGCCAATCTGTATATCTTGACTGTTGAGTTTAATCCGTTAACATTCAGTGTTATTTCTCTCAATGAATTTCTCACATCCACCATATTTTCTTTGGGTTTATGTATGTCCTATGTAGTTTTTGTTTCTCTTTCTGTCATTTTTATTGTTCTTACACTCTCCTCCAACTCTCTCTCTCCTGTTTTTTCCTTTCAACCTTTAGAGCTTCCTTTAGTATTTCTTGGAGTGCAGGTTTCCCTGGCATATTCCTTTAATTTCTGTTTATCTGTGAATATTTTGAACTGTCCATCATTTATGAATGCCAGCTTTGCTGGATAGAGAATTCATGACTGGAAGTTATTTCTTTTAGTACCTTGACTATGTCATACCACTGTCTTCTTGCCTCCATGTTTTCAGCTGAGAAGTCAGCATTGAATCTTATTGTGCTTCTCTTGTTTGTGTTGGTCCACTATTCTCTTGCTGCTTTGAGTATTTCTCTTTGTCTAGAGCATTGGAAATTTTGACAAACCTATGTCTTGTGGTTGGCCTGTTGGGAATTATACTGTTTGGGGTGCACTGTGCTTCCTGGATATGTACATCCATCTCCATCATTAGGGTTGGGATGTTTTGAGCCGTTATTACCTTCAAAACTCCTTCTTTTCCCTTTCCCTTCTCTTGTCCTTCTGGGATGCCTATACTGTGTATGTTTGTACATTTTGTGTTATTGATTAAATTCCTGAGTCCCTGCTGGATTTTTTCTATCTTTTTATCTATCTGTTCTACTATCTGTTTGATTTCAGATATACTGTCTTCCCCATCACTAATTATTTCTTCTCTCTGTTCAAATCTGCTGTTATGTGAATCCATCATCTTTTTGATTTCTTGGATCATGCTATTCATCGACATCATATCCATTATCTTTTTATGTATGTTTACAATTTCTTCAGTATGTGCTTCTATGTTCTGCATTTCTTCCTGGTTTTAGGTTTGTTCTTTGGAATGGTCCATGTCTTCCAGTTTCTCAGTATGGCTTGTAATTGTTTTTGCCCTCTTGTCATCATTTTTTCTTGATGGGTTTATTCTTTTGAATAGCTTCTCTCTCTGCTCTAGTGTTTTATTTAGCTTATATTTATGTGTGTGTGTTAACTTTTCTCGTTGATACTTTCTTCCTCTTGTTGTATTTCCCTACTTTTTTCTTTGTTCCCTTGAAGGAAAAAAGATTAGAGCCAGAGAAATTGAAAGGGGTAAGAAAAGAAAAGTTGTAATAGTACTATTGATAATAGTTATAATAGGGGCCATATCAGACTTAGTAAATTGAATATTTAACTCATGTAGGCAGTGTAGAGTAATAGGGGAAAATTTGGTGTACTTACAATAGAATGGGAAATCAAATAGATAAAAATATATAGAATGATTTAAAAGGCCAGAAGGATGAGGAGAAAGAAAAATCATAAAGAAAGGGCTGAATGTAAAAAGTTAATTCCAAAAAATAAGAAAGAAAAGAGAACAGAGTAGAAAAGATAGAAGTTATCAAGGGTTAAGTTGAAAGCAAATGAAAAAAAGGTGGAATGTAAGAACCACAACAGAAAGTGGAAGGTAGAAAGATGAAGAATGGAGAAGAGATATCATTGGTAGACACAATCACTACACACAGAGAATGGAAAGTCAAGGATGAAGAAGACCAGAAAAGAAAAGAAAAAAACCTATCAGCACCTAATTTTTAAAAAATCAATAAAGAGGAGAGTATATAGGTAAGAAGCATACAAGCATGCAGTCAAAGCTAAGGAAGAACAGCATTCCTTTTCAACCCTTGTGGAGCCTCTCAGCCTGTGTTCATTATTCAATTGTGCTGCTACCTTCTCCCTGCAGGCTTTGAGGCAGAATTTAGTGATTAAAGCAAGTCAATACGTTTCTCTCTCACTCTCTCTCCCTTTTTTTTTTTTTTGATGAAATAAGGGTCCTTAAGGAATGCCTCTTCAAGACCACCCCCTCCTGTGAGGGGACCCCAAATAGGCTTATGGAGACTTACCTATTACTTTCCACTGCCTGACCTCCTCAGGGCAGAACTGTAAAATTGATGGCCCCACCCATTGCTGAGCCTAGCATCTGTGTCACAGTTAGGTAAATTAGCCGTGCACAGCAGAATTGCCTCTCCCCTCAGCCCAGCACCACTTCCAGCTGGCTAATTCACTCTTGAGAACTGCTAGGGTGTCCTGGTGACCAAATCCACAGAAAGGAAATCCCTATCCACCCCTTGCCAGAAACTTCCCAGCCTCGGGGTTTATTCCTCCCCCAACCTGTCTACTGGCATGGACTCGGCCTGGCCAGCCCCCTGTCTAGAGAACAGGGTTTAGCTGCCTGTGTTTCCAGCTGGGGAGGAAAGAACTCATGATTTTTTGTTGAGCAGTCCACCTCACAGTCTGTTTGCCTCCAGAACAATGCACCTAAGACCTCCATCCCCCAAGCTCCCTGAAAAGACCACCTGGGAAGGCTCCTGTCCCCAATCAGCCATATTCTGTTTGAGAGCCAGTGACTGCACACCTAAACTGACACCATCTTGAAACTAAACTCCCTGAAAATTCTTAAGAAATCAGTCAAGGGGAGTAACAGGGCAAGAAGACAGCTGACCCATTAAGGCAAATACAAAGGGCACAGAACAGAGACTTAACAGGTAGGACACAAAAAAGACAAACAACAGCACACTCACAGATATGGTCACTTAATCTACCCTGGTAATGTCTCACCCAGTGGCCAGGCTGAGGGATTAGTGCATTGTCTGGCAACCCTTCAGGTTCCTCTAGATCCAGACTTACCAGAACAGAACAGAACAGGTGGTTCCATGAACCAAATTTCCAGGTACCTTCTGGACTGCTGTGACCAGATTGAAGTGTTCCAGGGCTGAGGAATGTCTCTCAGAGGCCTTCCCCTGGAATCATCACTGTGGTTGGCTCTGATCAATCTTGCTGGGGCCTCCAAAAATCCAAATGACTTCTTTATGACTGATATTTTTCTTTCTTCCATTCAGCATTTATAGAGGCCTTCTCCAGTCTCTGCCATTCTCCAGAGTGTATTTTCATTTTCAATTGCCTCAAGATACTTCCTAATATCAGTCCTAATTGCCTCTTTAACCCCTTTGCTGTTTAAGAGTATGTTGTTTAATTTCCACATATTTGGGAATTTTCCATTTCTCTGTCTGTAAATGTTTTCTAGCTAAATTCTGTTTTAGTCAGAGAAATGAACAGAAACATCTTCAAAATCTTGTGGTAGGTGGCATTTTCTAAAACTTTACACACAAAGCACTAGCAATGAAAGGAAAAAAATAGATAAATAGGACTTCCTCAAAATTATAGATTTTTTTTCTGTGAAAGATTGACATTGTTAAGAATGTAAAATGGCAACCTACTCAATGGAAGAATATATTTGGAAACCACATATCTGATAATGAATTGATATACATTTTTTTGTAAAGAGATAAAAACTCAACAATAGAAAGGCAATCAACACAATTAAGAAATGGGCAAGATTTGTATAAACATGTTTCCAATAAGAAATACATATGGCCAAAAAGCATACGTATTTTTTTTTCAACATCACTAGCTATTAGGGAATTGAAGGTCAGAACTACATTAAGATATCACATCATACTTTATAGAATGTCCATAATTTTACAAAAAAAAAAACCAAACAAACAGAAAATTATGAGCCCTGGAGTCAATGTGTAGAAACAGGAACACTTCTTCACTGTTGGTGGGAATGTAGAATAGTGTAACCTCTGTGGAAGACAGTACATGCATTCCTCAATTAGCTGAATATAGAAATGCCCTGTGATCTGACAATCCCATTACAGGGATTATATTCAGAAGAACTGAAAGCAGGGGTACAAACTGACATATGCACACTGATGTTCACAACAGCATTATTCACACATGCTAAAATATGGAAACAGCCCAAGTGTCCAAACATCTAAGAATGGATAGCAAAATGTGGTATATACATTCATTGGAGTACTACTCAGCTATATGAAGAAATGAGATTGGGATGAAATGACATCATATATGAACCTTGAGGACATTATGTTGAGTAAAATAAGCTAGACATAAATGGACAAATATTGTATGGTCTCACTAACATGGACTAAATACCATGAGACAACTCATGGAGCTAAATTGTGGAGTATAGGTTACTAGGAGATAGAACATGGGTTAGAATGCAGCTGATGCCTAATATATATAGAAGTTTTAATAAAGTCTGTTAAAAGTGTGGAAATGAATAGAGTTGATGGTAACACATTGTAGTGAGTATAACATTTCTCACTGTTATTGTGGCTGAAAGGGTTAGTCTGTGAACATAAATGCCAATTAAAAGGAAGCTGGAGAATAATCTAGGGCCTGCATAATATAATGATTTTGGTGGTAGATGAAGACTAAGGTTAATAGTGTAAATATAATAATGTTATTAATTTAAAACATTAAGAAAATGTAGATACATGTGATAATTACAGCTACTGTAACTTATGGATGATAATTAACAGTAATATTGTAATATTTTTGCAGCAATGGCAAAAAATTATTATATTAGTTCTAGGGGACAACAATAGGGAGGTATGGGATTATTCATTTGGAGTAATGAAAATGTTCTAAAATTGACTGAGGTAATGACAGCACAATTCTATGATCAAATTAAGGTGAATGAATGAAAACTTTGATAATTGTCCCACTCATGGGTCTCTATAACATTGAATTCTATGGTGGAAGGACTGTGGTTATAAGAACAACCATGCAAATGTTGTCTGATGAAATGATAATAAATATATAATACCAATACAGGATGTTAATAATCAGGTGGGTTTAGGTAGGATTCACCAAATGTTAGAAATGGATTGTCATTAGAAGTATTATTTTTGACAATGTTCTTTTATAGTTTGCAACAAATAGTTCACAACAATGCAAGGTTTTCATTGTGGGGTGATATATGGGTACCCTCTATGATAATATAGCTGCTTGTTTTGTAAGTTCACAGCTTTAACTATACACTTATTGTTTATGTATGTTCATGAATAGATGATATCCCTTCTCAATTTTATTGATACATAATAATTAACAAATCATAAATATACTCAAAGAGTACAAAAATGGTATTTGGTATAATTGCATATCAGTGAATTCATCACCCCACTCACTACCAGTGCACTTTCAATATTCCAACAGTAATAATAAACAAATAACAAAGAAACAAATCTCACAATCCCTCAATCTATCTATGCCTTGCCTTGTGTACATCGCTGCTATTCTTTTTTCTTCTCCCTAGTATATTTGTATTTATATTTTGTAAAAACTGTCATATATGCAATATCACCTGAATTCATGTTTTACATGAGGTTTATTATCTCATAAATTCCTGTTACAGTTTTTAGTTTTCTTTCTAGTAATATACATGAACTTAGTCTTGCCTTTTCAACCACTGCTAGTAACAAACACAATGATATTCTTTAACCATTTCTAATCATTTCTAAAGATTTATAAACAACATTTTTAACAATTCTGCACAGAGTAACATTCACCTTTACATTCTCTAACCTCATTCTATTTTCTGGTTACTTATATTCTAATTATTAACTCCATGGGTTTACAAAGTATGTTGTGTCCATCACAAACATACATTATTTGTCCTTCTGTTTCTGGCTTTCTTCACTCCAAATAATGTCCTCCAGATTCATCCATTTTGTCATATACTTCACGACTTCATTTCTTCTTTTTGTTGCATAATACCCCATTGTGTGTATACATCACAAATTGTTTATCCATTCATCAGTTGATGCACACTTGGGTTGTTTCCAACTTTTGGCTATTATGAATAAAGCTGCTACAAACATTGGTGTGCAGATGTTTCTTTGTGTCTCTGCTCTCAGTTCTTCTGGATAGATACCTATTAATGGTAATGCCAGCAACATAAATTCAACTTCCTTAGGAACTTCCAAACAGTCATCCACAATGGCTTTACAATTCTACATTCCCACCAACAATGAATAAGCATTCTTATCTCCCACATCTTCTCCAACATTTATAATTTTCTGACTTTTAAATAGTGGTCAGTCTAATAGGTGTGAAATATCTCATTGTAGTTTTGATTTGTATTTCCCTAATCGCTAGTGATGTTGAACATTTTTTTCATGTGATTCTTTACCATTTGTATTATCCTTTGGACAATTCTCTTTTCAACTTCCTTGCCCATTTTTTAATTGGGCAGTTTGTCTTTTCATTGTTGAATTGTATGATCTCTTTGTCTATCATAGATATTAAAACATTACTGGATATGTGATTGCCAAATATTTTCTCCCATTGTGTTTGCTGCCTTTTCACCATTTTGTCAAAGTCCTTTGAGGTGCAAAATATTTAATTTTGAGGAGATCCAATTTATCTATTTTTTCCTTTGTTGTTCATGCATTGGGTGTAAGGTTTAAGAAACTAAAGCTTACCATAAAATCTTGAGGCTGTTTTTTCTAGGAGTTTTAGGGTTGTTGCTTTTGTATTTAAGTCCTTGATCCATTTTGAGTTAATTTTTGTATAAGTTGTGAGATAGGGTTCTTCTTTATTTATTTGGATATAGATATCCAGGTCTCCCAGAAACGTTTGTTGAATAGACACTTCTGGCCTAGCTTATAGGGCATGACTGCCTTATCAAAATCACTTGACTGTAGATGTGAGGGACTATTTCTGAGTTTCCAGTTCAATTACATTGGTCAATGTTTCTGTCTCTATGCCAGTAACATGCTGTTTTTACCACTGTAACTAGAAAATATGTATTAAAGTCTGGAAGTGAGAGTCTTCCAAATTTGTTGTTCTTTTTGAAGATCTTTTTGGTTATTTGGGACAATTAAGCTTCCAAATAAATTTGATAATTGGTTTTTCCCCTTCTCCAATAAAGGCTCTTGGGATTTTTTTATTGGGATTGCATTGAATTTGTAAATCAATTTGGATCAACTGACATCTTCATAATTTTATTCTTCCAATCCATGAGCACAGAATTTCCTTCTATTTATTTAAGTCTTCTTCAGTTTATTTTAGCAAAATTTTGTAGTTTCCTGAATATATGTCCTTTATGTCCTTAGTTACATTTATTCCTAAACATTTGCTTTAGTTGCTATCATAAATATATTTTTTTTCTGATTTCTCCCTCAGATTGTACATCAGTGGTATATTGAAACACTATTGAATTTTATGTGTTGGTCTTGCATCCTGTCACTTTGCTGAACTTGTCTATTAGTTCTGGTAGCTTTGTTGTGAATTTTTCAGATTTTAGATATAGGTTTATATCATCAGCAAAAAGTGAAAGTTTTACTTCTTTCTTTACTATTTGGGTGACTTTTATTTATCTAGCCTAATTGCTCTAGCTAGAACCTCTAGCACAATATTGAATAACAATGTGACAGAGGGCATCCTTGTCTTGTTCCTGACCTCAGGAAGGTTTCATTCTTTCTCCACTGAGTACAATGCTAGATGTAGGTGTTCCATATATGTACTTTACCATATTGAGAATGTTTCCTTTTATTCCTATATTTTGGATTGTTTTTATCAAGAAAGGATGATGTGTTTTGTCAAATGCCTCTTCTGCATCAATTGAGAGGATCATATGATTTTTTCTTCAATTTTCCAAAGTAGTTTATTATACTAATTGATTTTCTTGTGTTGAATCACCCTTTCATATCTGGAATAAAACTCACTTGATCATGGTGCATAATTCTTTTAATGTGCTTTTGGATTCTGTTTGCAAGTACATTGTTGAGGATTTCTCATCTATAATTCATTAGAGATATTGCTCTATAAAATTTTTTCATAGTATCTTCATCGGGATTTGGTATCAGGTTGATGTTGGCTTCATAGAATGAACTTGGTTGAATGATATACTCTAATAAATTTTTAAATGAAAAAAATATTTGAACTAATTCCCCCAGAAGCTTTTGCTGGTAATTAATTAATTGTCTTCATGAAATAATGTTGCTTCCCTAGTGTTCTAGTCAGGGTTCTCTCGGGAAACAGAATCAACACGAGATCTCTGTTAAAAATATAAGATTTTATAAGAGTCTCTCACGTGACCGTGGGGATACACAAGTCCAGGTTCCGCTGGCAGGCTGCAAGCCAGGGGCTCCGATGAAAGACCGATGAAGGGTCCTCGATGAGTTTGCTCCGATGAAAGACTGATGAAG
>PVKH010048818.1:0-10164 GCA_004027955.1 Chaetophractus vellerosus | reverse complement strand
AAACTCAAATTAAGCTTGATTCTGAAGGGTTCTATTTTCTTGATTGGATTAAAAACAGCTTACTCATGTATATGCACAAACACAGGCTTTCTGCAGAGCCCTCATTACCATGCTGAGAAGTGTGGATTCAAATTAGAGCTGCATGTTAGACAAGGGCTTGCATAAGCTCAGGCTTGTTAAAACAATGTTAATGAGCCCCCATTGTATTAAGCAGCTTCACTTTTCCGATCTTTCATATTTGTTCACATGAGGCCTGGGAAGACGCTGACCTGATTAAGTCTGAAATAGGGCTGGAAACCCTCTACTAAGCCACTGGGGTGAAGGGAATTAGAAAAACCAGAAACCAAGAGCTGTATACATTTTGCTTTAGGTTAAAAACTTGGTGATATAACTTCTCTCACTTATCAGAATTTTTAGACATATTTTAAATATCTGACCTAACAAATCATATAAAAGACAGTTAAACTAATAGTTATCTTGATTTTTATTTTCTGGTGTAATTTGTACAGAATTTTCTAAGGCTTTTCTGCTATTTTTTTTTCCATGAAAACCTTTTCATGGCCAGGAAAAGTTTTCTCTTGGGGTGGGGGTGGGGGGTAACTCATAAAAAAATGAAAATGAAACACCCCTTCTCCAGCGGTTTTATTCTTGAGATGTTTATTTATGTCTTTGGAAATGAGAAGAAAGTTTTGAATATAAATTTAAAAGTTAGTGTAGTTTATTAGACTATTTCTCAAAATTGAATAAAATATGCACATTTTTTAAACAAAATCAATTCTTTCTAGCAATTTCCTAATGATACATCATGAAATCCCTATTCAAGAAATGCTGTTTTAAATATTAAACTCTGTCATTTTAGACGAATACCAAGCCACAGAGTAGGTGTAAAGGCATAGGCTTAAATGCAATCATAAACATACACTTTTAAATATTCAACGTACTTTGTCTAGTAATTTGAGTCTTTTGTGGACTCTAGAAAATTGTGTTGTTAAATTAGTCCATTTCTGTAGATGTGAAACCCTTTGATTGGATTGGATTCAGCTGAGGGCCATTTGATTGGATTGTTTCCGTGGGGCATAGCCCAGGGTGAGTCTTGATCCTCTTGCTGGAGTCCTTTATCAACAGGAGAGAGGAGGCCACAAGGACAGAGACAAAAACTCCTAGAATCTTAGAAAGAAAGCCACAGGCAAGGCAGCCAGAAGCTGAAAGCAGTGGAGCCTGGAGGAGAAGGCAGACTGGCAGAAGCCAACATTGTGCCCTGCTGTGTGCCTGAACACCCACAGCTGCAGTTCAGAGAGAAAAAATCTCCTGATGAAGCCTTGAATTGGACTGTAAGCTTTAAACCTAATAAATTCCCATTGTAAAAGCCAAGCCATTTTTAGTATATTGTTTTGGCAGCCTTTAGGAAACCAAAATATGTGGTTATAATGTGGACATCAATGTTATCAAAAATAAACTTTTTTCAAGATTATAGCTATCAAAAATTTAAAATTGATAAAGAAAATGTAATAATATTCTTATAAAGCTGACATATCCTGGAGAATAGATTCCTCACCTCCCATTAAAGATTTTGGCAACCAGCTGGGGAGCTCTCTAGTACAATATTATAATGAATAAATAGATTCCCCAAGAGATAGGCAATGCTCTCCCTTGACACATAATTCAGTGTTACCTAATCAGTGTTTGTTGTTAAAGTCAGGAAGGCTTCAATAGCAGGTCATGGTAAAGAAAGAAATATTTAATTACTTTCCAATGAGCAACTGTCTATGTGCCCTATGTACCGTTTCATCCACTCCTTCCTTCTTTATCAAACCATGCTCTTAAAGCAGATTCTTTTCTAAGAGGTAAACATTCAGGATTTATTAATACTCAATAGTAAAATTTTGAGATATTCAGCCGATATGAACCTCCTCTTAAAATTTAGTTATTAGACATGATCTCTAAAATTAAAACTAAAGGCACCAATGCTAAGGTTTATTTCAAGAGGATTAATAGTAGTAACATTTTATGATTTATTTGAAGAGCTAACTGAATTTTCATAAGTGTATAAGAACTTTCGGGTTGTACAAAACACCCCATCTTCCTTATGGAGGAAGTGTTCTTTGCCTGCTTCTCTGTTTCGTAGATGCTTTCCCTTCTTTGGGAATCAACTTCTAAGACAGACCAGATCTAACTTGTTTTGTGGTTTTAAAGCAGTCCCCTCCTACCCACCCCCACCACCACCTTTAATCTCTCTTTTTATATCCTATACCTTTCTGTCATGACACAGCAAAAATATAATAACATAGTAATTTGTATGTTTGCATGTTTATTGTCTATCAACCGCTTAGGGGGTAATTTTCACTGGAATACAAGCATGGCTATTGTGTTCATCATTGTACAGCCAGGATCAAATATAATTCCTAGTATATAATTGAAACTCAATGAATATTTAGGAAATGTGAAAACCATAAGGGAAACAAAAGACATGAATGATCAGATTTGGTTTAGTATATTAAGGGTTAACCAAGTGAAACCTATGTTAAAGTATGAAACTTCAAAGCAAGACCCTGAAGAGTTTACAACAGCACTTGTTACATGCCGCATTTAAAGGTCAGCAAATGCTTCATGAAAGCCTTTTGGCGACAGCTGTCATTACAACTTTACTACAAAGCAAGGTATAGTTATAAAAGCATTCATGGGGAATGGTAGGCACTTTGAGACTGAAGTTTTACCACTGGAGCTATTTTTACATGTCAGGTATATTTACAGATAGAACAGTAAGCAAGGCAAATGAAGAGTGTGTTCAAACTTGGTGGATACTGCATAACTTTTGTTGAAAATTTTGCAATTTGTTAATGTACCTTCTTTAATTACTGCCTACAGGCCATTGAATGCTAAGAAGGAGATTTAAGTCCATGCAGGAAATAGCCATGGCTTGTTCTACCAATAATTATCTCTGAAATGGAGACTGAATTAAAACTCTTAACTGCTAGTTAAGATGGTGGTTGGCAGCATTTGTAAGATGCTGAGAACTTTTCTGTTGTCCTCTGTATGTATAGGCCTTTGTATGATAGAATAATGTTTGTGCGTAAAAGAAAGTAAGAGTTTTGCTTTGACGAAGTTAGTGATTTTTGGTTTGAGATTTCTAGTGGTCAAATAAAATATAAGAATGTAATAGAAATTATGCTAAGTAATAGCCACATTATTTCACAGAGAATGGACCAGGCACAGAGCAGTTAAGTGACTTGTCAAAGGTTACATAATTCTGTGTGTAAAATAGAGACGGTAATTCCTGCTATGAGGCTCACATGAGATGATAGTGCTTAGCAAAGCATAAACGGACTTGCTGCTATAATTAATATATAAGTTGTGTTCCTGAAAAGTGTTTAAATGCCTCTATTTTGTTTGTGTTTTTTTTAAATCCTATGACTTCAGTGTTGTATATACTCAATCGAAAATCAGACTCTCTAAGCTCTAGTCTTGACTGAGGAAATTACTTAGATTTCCATGCCTTATTTGCTGTGAATTTTTAAATGAGAGAGAGTTGTGAAAGCTGACACCACTTCATAGGTCTAAAAATTGGACAGGAAATAATGTAATTATACTTGAGGTTCTTAGTGCCCCAGGTATCAGCTATTTCAGTAAGTACTAGTTCTGGCATCAGTTCCCAAATTTCCTTGCTCTGAAGAGGCATGGTATTTTCCTAGCTCTGAAAACTTTCCCCATAAATAGAAATACTGGGGGTTGCTCATTGCTTGCCTCTTAGCTCATGTATATCGCAAAGAAAGATCAGAAAATCAATAATTTCTACAATGATTCACTGAACTTAACATAAAAATGTTCTGTCCCTCACTGAGGATCTAAGTCTTTCCTCAAATTACAAAAGTATAAAAATAACAAGTCCTGCTTCCAAACAATCTTCTGATGAAGATATACGTAGCCCTAGTTTCTGTAGAAAAATGTGCTAGAAAGTGTTCTCAAAAGAAAAAGAACCAACAGGATTTTTATGTGCATATATGTGTGTCTATATATTAAGAGATTTATTTTAAGGACTCAATGCTTGTGATTGTATGGCTGCATGTTCAAATTCCATAGGGCAGGCCAAATTCCACAGGGCTGGGAAATTGCAGTAAGAGTTGAGGTTGATATCTTGAGTTAAAATCTGTAGGGGAGGCCAGCAAGAGGCAAATCAAGGAGAAGTAGATGGTGCAACCTTGAGGCAGAATTTATTCTTCTCCCTGAAATCCTGTTCTTTGCTCTCATGGCTTCCAACTGATTGGATGAAGCCCACCCACAATATGGAGGGTAATCTCCTTTAATTAAATTCAATTGTAGAAGCCAATCCAGTCTACAAAATACCTCAAAAGCAACATCTAGACTAGTGTTTGACTGAACACTGGGCACCATAACTTAGCCAAACTGACCCATACAATTAACCACCACACTTGTCAAATGCAGTGCCCAAACAGGAATGGCTCCCTTAAGTAGCCAGAGCTTGCCCTTTAGCCATGTTTCTCCAAATTTCTTCACCTTTAATCTCCCCTTCACTTTATTTAGATCTATCTACTTGAATATCTGTCTGTTATCATCAGGAAAATCTTTGTTACAATGCAATCTTCTTCATTTTGTTCTGAATTTTGTTCAATTTAACTTCAGAAAAGATCTCTCATTTTATTCCTTACTGGACTACTATTTGTAGATCCCTGCAAACTGTTTGCCTTTCCAAACATTTTTCTTCCACTCGTAGGTAATATCCAATATACAGAAAACTTGAGGTAAAATAAATTTAAAAATAAATACTTGAAACATAGTGAGTGCTAGGCTGAGGGTACTACAAATAAAAGCAAGACATCTGTCCCAACAAAGAGGAGTCAGGCCTTGTGTGATGGGCTTTTTGATTAACCTTCAAAGAATAACCCAATCATGATTAAAGATTTGGGTATTTCCTTGTTTTTAGATATATATGAAGGAGAGCAACCCTTAGGAAGGCTGTCTGACCAAGGCAAGGATGGGTCTTATAAAAACAGAATCAATGTTGGCTAGTTTATATGAATCCATGTCTTGTCAATTCAGTTCAGGAATGTTTAGCAATAGTTCATCCACGTAGGCCAATTCCATCCCCTCATGTCCTGAGCCTTGACTCAGGAAGTCCAGTCTGTGGTTTTCATGAAGGCTGCCCAGTCCAGAGAATATAGGCTGTTTCATGCTAATTCTGGTCAGTTTCTGAGAAGTATTGTTCTGGGTTCCCCTCCTTGGACTCCCATAACTTCTAACTTGAAATCTGCCATATCATCAGAATCAAGCTCACATGGAAGGCAAGTTCCTAGCACATGTTCCAAGTACCAGTGAAAATTTTCCTTATCAGAGAAAAGGACATGGTTTTCTTTTTTATGGCTCTAAAATACTTTAATGGTAAGAGATTTGGTATGTAGTCTCAAGTTCACCTTTGGAAAAAAAAATCCAGTCAATGGTATCATTAAAGTCTTTATGCAAAGAAATGATGTTTTGAAGAATAGCAGCAGATACTGAGATCCTCTTTCTTGATAATTTACTGCTCTTTATCATTTTTAAACCTTTAATTTGATATAATTTTAAATTTTTCATGATACTTGCAAAAATAATACAAATTCTATACAAAGAACTCCAATATACCACCCCCCAGATATAACACCCCCCAGATACCCAGAACCAACCATTTAACATTTTGTCACCTTTGCTGTTATCAATTTATCTGTAATCTGTTTATCTATCATCTATCTATCTGTCATCTCTATTTTCTGAATATTTGAGATTAGATTGCAGACATCATTATCCTTGAACATGAAATTCTTCCATGTATTGGAAGGCTATTCACTTATGCAATAACTTTAAGTGCATTTATCAAGTTCAAGAAATTTAACATTGACATAAAGCTTACATTCTATATTCCAATATTTCTTATGCCCCACTAAAGTCCTTTGAGACTTTTCCTCTCCATTCTTAAAACCCATTCAGGGCCAGCTAGATAGCTCAGTGGATAAGAGCGCCGGTGTACCACATGGGAGGCCCCGGGTTCTTGAGTTGACACTTTCTCTGTCACCCCTTTAATTATTTTCTGGAGATTTTAGAAAGCTGTTCTGCCAGTTCTTCTGGGTTGTTCAAAGCTTCTGTAGCCTTGAATTATTCACAATCTTGATTGGAGTGGGGCCCCTTACTTTATAATTTTAAATCTAATATCATGTTATATTACTGTTATGGAGAGGAAATTATGATGTAGTAACCCTCTTCTCAATATTGAAATGCACAAACAGTGATAAAAAAGGGAATGAGATAATTTTGCTTAGAGATTAGTGTATAAATTTTAGCCAGCAACTGATTTTTAAACAATTGTATATATAAAGAGTTTGTAATGATTTATTTTCCCTAACAATATTTTAGAATTCTGGTTTAATTCTACTTTCATCTTTGGTAACGAGCATGCTTTTAAAATAATTGTTGAATGCCCTATTCAGCAGAAATTCAAACTTGTGGAGATTCTGGCTGTAACTTATTCCTAGAAGACTAAAGCTTGAGTAATGATGTACCTAAGCACCTTTCAGACCAAATTTATAATCTCCTTGTAGTAGATAATCCAGGAATTTTATAGCAAAATTCTCACAGATATTGCTGTCTTTTCTTTAATCCAATAAGAAAAGGATTCATATCAATACTGTAATCACAACTTTGCTCTAAATTCAATCTAGTTTTCAGAGAAGAGGAGGAAGGGCTTGAAAGTAGGAAGAATTTCCTCAAAGCTACAAACCAGTAGATTTGTCTGAAAAAGCAAGCTATTTTTCAAGTTAAACTGCTTGTATATACACCAATTCTTGAGCCAAAGACATAATATATACACAAACACTTTCTTTAGGCATGGTTATATGACTGCATAATTATATAATCATGTACTCCATAAAATTATATATTATGTGTTTAACATAAGTATAATTTTATATGAATGGAATAGCTTAAAAGTTGTATTACATAATGTATTAGGTAATTATATAATTATATATATTTGTTGAATATGTATAATTTCATTTTTATACTTTATATTATATATTTATGTGTTGAGTATATTTTTCAAAATTGTTTTGCCTGAAGAGATACATATCATTCCTCCCACTTCCAATACAAGGAGAAGTAGCAAACATATTTAGAAGCAAGATTGCAATTCTCTGTTGTTGTTGTTGTTAAAAATGAAGTCAATATTTTGACAGATTAAGTTAAATCTGGAATAAAGGCCCTAAAACAAAACACATATTTCACATTTTTGCTAAAGAATTTGAAATACGTTCATATAACATTTTTTAATTTAGTAGAGAAGTTGTACATTTACAGAACAAGTATGCATAAAATACAGGGTTCCCATGTACCACTCTAATATTTACACTTTGCATTTGTTACAATTGATGATAGCACATTTTTATAATTGTGCTATTAACTGTAGTCCATGGTTTAACTTAGAGTTCACTGTTTGTGTAGTATAGTTCCATGTTTTTTTAAAATTTTTAATTCTGTTACCATGTATACAATCCATTTTCCCTTTTCATCACATTCAGATATATATTTCAGTACTATTATTACATTCACAATGTTCTGCTACAATCACCACCATTCATTACCAAAATATTGTCATCATTCCAAATAGGAACCCTGTACATTTTTAGCCTTAACTTCCCATTACCTATCCCTACGCCATCCCCTGGTAACCTACATTCTGACTCTACGAGTTTGATTACTCTAATTATTTTATATCAGTAAGAACATACAATATTTATCAATTTGTGACTGACTTATTTCATTCAACATTATGTCTTCAAAGTTCATCCATTTTGTCACATGTATCAGGACTTCATTAATTTTTTGAGAGTGAATTATACTCCATTGCATGTATATACCACATTTTGTTAAACCATTCATTGGTTGATGGACACTTGGTTTGCTTCTGTATTTTGAGAATTGTGAATAATGCCACTATGTTCATAGTGTGGTGGGCAAATAACTGTTCAAGTCCCTGCTTTCAGTTCTTTTAGGTATATACCTAGTAGTGGGATTGCCAGGTCATATGGTAGTTCTATACTTAGTTGTCTGAGGAACTGTCAAACTCTTCAACAGTAACTGCACCACCAGCAATGACTGAGTGTTTCTATTTTTCTACATCCCCTTCAACATTTGTTATTTTCCATTTTTATAGTAGCAGCAATTCTAATGGATCTGAAATAGTATGGCATTGTGATTTTGGTTTGCATTTTCCAGATAGTTAATAATGTTGGGCATCTTCACATGTGCTTTCTGGCCATATGTATATCTTCTTTGGAGAGATGTCTATTCAAGTCTTTTTTCCATTTTATAATTGGACGGTTTGTCTTTTTGTTGTTCAGTTGAAGGATTACTTTATATATTGTTGATATTACACCTTCAGCAGAAATGTGGTTTCCAAATACTTTCCTCCATTCTTCAACAAAATGCTAGCAAACTGAATCTATCAGCACATTTAAAGAATTATTCACAATATAGAGTAGGATTTATTCCAGCATGCAAGGGTGGTTCAAAAAAAGAAAATCAATTAATGTAACATACATCATTAAAAGAATGAAGGAAAAAAAATACATGATCATCACATTTGATAAAGAAAATACACTAGACAAAATCCAGCACCTCTTCTTGATAAAAATACTTAGAACTCTAGGAATAGAAGGAAACTTCCTCAACATGATGAAGGGCATATATGAAAATGCACAGCTAACCTCATACTTAATGGTGAAAGACTGAAATCTTTTCCACTAAGGTCAGGTACAAGACAAAAGTGTCCACTATCAGCACTGCTGCTGAACATAATGCTGAAGTTCTAATCAGAGAAATTAGTCAAGAAACAGAAATAAAAGGCATCCAAATTGGAAAGAGAGAAGTAACAAATGAATAACAAATATACTACAAGCACACACACATATGATATCATATATCACAATATTCATATTGTGGTCGACAAAGTAATGGTCCCCCAAAACGTTCCACATCTTAATCCACAGAACCTGTGAATAAATTACCTATATGGCAAAAGGAACTTTGCAGACATGATTAAAGTTAAAGACTTTATCCTGGATTATCCAAAGGGCCCAATGTAATCTCATGGGTCCTTAATAGCAGAATCTTCCCTCGCTGTTGTCAGGGAGATGAGTGATGATGATGTGAAAAAAGTCAGAGAGAGATGCAACACTGCTAACTCTCAAGATGAGAGATGGGGACCCAGGCCAAGGAAAGCAGCTGGCCTTTAGAGCCTGGAAAAGGCAAGGGAGTCTCCAGAAAGGAATGCTGTCCTGCTGACACATGGATTTTAGCCCAGTAAGAGTTGGTGGGACCTACAGAGCTATATGAAAATAAATTTGCATAGTTTTAAGCCTCCATGTTTGTGATAATTTGTTACAGCAGCAATAGGAACTAATATATGCACACATATACACAAACACGCATGCACACTACTTCCACAAACATGTCTAGTGTTCACTGCAATAAGACGGTTACCCCAATTTTGCATGTCTCTAAGTATTCCTGATTTTTCTTTTTGCTGAATATACAAATCATGTGGTTCATCAATGTTGTTTGAAGAGCGCTAAAATGTTTTCTAATCCAGTTGCTTTTAAGATGCTCAAAACATTATAGTACCAAGAAAAAAAATTAAATCTGGGATATGGGATATATAAAAACAGAGAAAGTTATCACTTCTAGGTCAAAGAGTATGAAGTAATCAACCTTCTCAAGATCAGGGCAGTCAGAATGCCAAAACTGATTAAAGTTAAAACTGACTGAAGAAATGGTTGTTGAAATTGTTCATGTCAGGAACATCTAGAAAAATGAAAACTGTTAAACTTTTTACTGCTAAAAAGATTTGTAGAATTAAACACCCAATGTGGAAAATGAGAAGGCTACAAGAGGGAAATTTTGATATAAACCTATTTGTATTTCTGGAAGCCTAGTAGCAGTAATTTCTTTTCTTTAAGAACAATAAGTGGGTAAGCTGGGGAAATGGGGAACTGGAGCTAATTGCAAACAATAGATGTATGCTAAAATTAATTGAACTATCAATCATCTTTTATTTCTATAAAATTTGTCTTTCTTTTCTTACATTCTAGGACGATTTATTATTATTATTATTATTATTTTAAA